>JAOTRI020117888.1:0-12402 GCA_028564885.2 Zoanthus sanctaehelenae | reverse complement strand
TAATGTTTTGTCATTCGCACAGCAAGTGTGATGCTCTGTCATTCGCGCGGCAAGTTGTGATGTAGAGTATGATTCAAAATAAAAAAAATGTTGCGGTGCTTATCAATCTGGCTTAAAGCAGTTGTTTCGGGAATTTCGTGGTGACATGGAATTTCTGTTCTTAGAATGACCGTAGTATTGATAATTTTCAAAGGTTATTAAATTTGTATGTATGGCTTTACTATTTGGGATTAGTGACAATTGCAAAACATGTAATAAGTAATGCTTTTTTTTTCAAATACGCGCAGTTTCATTCCAAACAAAATCTGAACCTCAGAATTTTTTTTAAAAATATTCGTAAATGATTTGGCTAAAGTCAGCCTCAATATTCCTATGAAGTATATTATTATATAACAGGACAAACGTTGTTTCTTACATCACGTTCTAAACTTCATTCAAAATGTAATTTTTTTCGGACAAGCATTCTTCTTAATTAAATTGTACTATATGTTTTTTATACGAACAGCTTTATAACAACGAGGTTCAAATCGACCAAAATCTAAGAAAAATCTAAGAACAATTTCAGGCTGAGGTGCCACATATCTATAAAAATATTTTACGAAGAGACCTCACTAAAACTCATAAATTAACTTAGCAACACAGTATAATTATTGAACTTAAGCAACGAGGACGTGAACGTCATCAACGACGGCTCCAAAAAAATCACCTTTTTTAATTACTTTTTGTTTTTTGTTTCGTTCCTTTGGGTTTTTGTTTCTTTCCTTTACGCTTTGTGAATAAAAAAACGATTAAATGTGTTTCTATGAACCCAAACAAATACTGAGAAAGTTTTTGCAGTTACGTCCACGTAGTCTCGACAACTCCAAAACAGGTGTTTTCACGTTGTAATTTTAGTAACAACTTCTTACACGTGCTCACTTGGTGCATTCCAACGTGCAGTTATTGTATTTTCTATTGTTTTCTGCCGTCGGTGTCGACGTTCTCGTTCTCGCTGCTTAAAATGCGAGATGCGAATGGCTTTGCAATGCCTGCATAATGTTCCATTACGGGTTTTCTTCAATTTGAGCTGCTCGAAATAAGAACAAAATTAATAACACTGAAATAACCAATAAAGTAAGAACAACCAGCCTTGCAAAAGTTTACTACATGGTTCTTATAAAAAGAGCGTCTATTACCAATATCACCAAAAACATATTCAAAAATCGTTTGAATTGGTACCAAAATATCAGAGAGGAATGTAAAAGTTTACAAGGTGGTAAAAGGGGGTTATATGAATCACGTTTCTCGAAAAATATAAAAGCCGTTTCACGAGTCAAAAATTCAGCTTTTCTCGATTCACGAATGTGAAACTAAAGAAAACGGAAAATCTCGTTTTACAGGCTACCATGAAATCATCTTTTTCGGAAAATTAAATGTTCAATACACGTTTCTCGGTCAATCAAAACGGTCAAATCCCGTTTCTCGAAACAACCTTTGCTACCCTGACGTTAAACTAAGTTTTACAAACCTACCTTTCGTTTTTTCAGTGAAAAGTAGGTAGTATAACCAGGTGACACAGAAAATCCTTGCATTTTGACAGGAGTTTCTATTTGATCGTGCAATATCACTTTAAATCCAGCCTCCTTGCTTCCATAGTAGTAGTCGAAATGTTGTATATCAATAGTCAATTTTAGTCCATATTTCTCTCCAGGGTTTTTAGTTTGCAAGATAGGCTTTCCTTCTTTGCCCGAATTGAACGTGTAGCATGTATCTCCATCCGAGTTCTTAAAAACAGAAAAGTTTTTCCAATTACAATGTTTGTCCTTGTTCCAAGAGCAGGATAAAATCATATCTTTTTGATGATGGGCAGCTTTTTCGGTGGCTTTTAGTATTTCATCTCCCTGAATGTTTGCTTTTGGTTTTCTCCCGGCCAGTTTGTCTTTAAGATTCATATCGATTGCGGAACCGTTGATCTTCGACAACCTCACATCGTTGAAGTTACACAAAGATACAGCTGGGAAGTCGAGTTCGTCAGTGTAGTCTATCACGGTAGCTGTGCTGAATGGGTAATCAAAATAGTTGATTACACTATCAGTACATTTTTCCACAAACATTGCGAAAGCACCAACGAGCAGTAAACTCCACAGCACTCTCCTCAAAGGCAGATCCCCTTCAAAGCAGTAGTGGAACCCATGCAGTGTGCAGTGCCCCAAAAAATCTTTCCATAATTTTCCAGCTCGAGTCTCGTCGGACACTCGTGTATGGCTCATATCTTCGCAGGTTGATCGCTCGACATCTTCAGAAAAGCTCGCTCTTTCTAGTTGTTGTTTTTTAGCTATAAAACAGCATCTGTTGTGGTAGATAAATGTATCGGTCGCTTGGGGGAGCCTCAATCCATCAGGCGAGATCTGACTTTGATCACTCATATTCTTATCGTGGCTTCTGAGAATCACCTGCATCTCTCCGTTTTCAGAAGCTAAAATATCTAATTTTACCCTTGACATAATCTCCTATAATACAAAGGTTTTTAACAGAACAGTATAGCGGAAATTGTTTCCCATAAGTACAACAAAATACTTGTAAGAGAAAGTAATTCTTATTAAAAGTGGACAACTCTTAGCTTCTTGAAAGACAACTTCTGAAATGTTGAACGTAATTGAAAAGCAAATTTTTATGCCGCCTTAACTGTTTGAGGTAATCTACTTTACAATAAGATTTTTTGAATTAATCACCAAGACACGCTACATTTTAATTTTCTAGAAATTAACTAAGGGTCGGCTACCAATAGAGTTTTCCACTAACGCTCTTGTGGTAAGTCATTGCGGATTCTTCGGTATTCCATAATGATAAACTAAAATTATGCAAGTTCTTAGGTGTGTTTCACACACTAGTCTACGATTTGATGTCAAAATTCGTTAGCTAATAAATGTTCAAATAGTGAAAATATTTCTGTTACAAACTTTAATGAATCTTGTAAATTTAAATTCATAATGTACACAGTACATTTATCTTTTGTATATATAGTTATTGTTCTTCAGTTAATTTCTCATGCGTCAGTTCAAGAGCAAATGTAAAGGAACAAATCAAGTCTAAAGCAACAAAAACTAGAGAGCGTTGTTAAAACTTGTAAAAAGCGTGGAGATATCCATAACTCATTTTCTCAACAGAGAGTAGTAACAAATGTAGATTTTTCACTTACATTCCCATACTTATTCAATAATTGTATGCAACATGACGTATAACTATAAGCTAATGTGGTTTGCACCAATCGTATATCTTCAAAGTAGATATAGCTAGTTAGATATAATACTTAACAATTATTTCATTAAGTTTGATTTTAATTTTGTTTTTGTAATTAAATAATATGTTATCAAATACATCTTATTTATAGTTTATTATGTCAATGATAAATTTCGATGATAAATGAATACAGAAAACATACAATCCTAAATTGTCTAACAAATAATTTTTAAAACAGAAATGACTTTCTTCTAGTTCTATTTGGATGGAAGAACATTTTCAATCGATAATTCGTGTTTAAATCATCAAAGTACATTCACTCGGCTACTAAATTATTTTTAAAAAACCGCTAAAAATGCAAATTCTATAATGCAGCGCTACTCTAAAAGCTTGCTTATGTCATGAAAAGGTTTTCTCATATTATTAATAAGTTAAGTACAAGAAATTGCCGACTTCCAGCTCCCTAATGACTTGATAAACTAACAAAAATCTTTTAAAGTTTTTAATCAAGTACATCCAACAACGAGCTACAACATCTTGTGTAAAAACATTGGCAAGACTTTACATTATTTCCTTTTTCGCGAACTGCAGTCTGTAAATAAAAGTTGTGCTGAATTTATTCAACGTTTTAAAGAAAAATATAAAAAGAAACACTCACTCGTATGGCGTTTATCAGCTGGATAGGACGATAAACTTCTATATTTTTTATGGGACCTTAGTATATGTTGAGCTTGTGTATTAAACATTAAGTTGTATGAAGACAATTCAGTCTTTATCAAAATTGTGTTTTATTAACGTTATTTGTAAATCGATGTTCATATAAATGCAGTTAATTTAAGCGTTATGCACTATTGGCGAAAAAAGCTTTGTGCTACGTGACAAGATCTACTTGACAACCAAACGAAAAATAGGTAATCTTGGACTACATACAAGTAGCGAAACCCTTTTGAGCCTAGTGGCCCATGGAGCCGGCGCTTATCTACGGTTTCTGTAGTGTTAAGAGGATGAGAAACATTGACTCCCCCTGGACGGAACACTAATCATCGCAGGTTAGCTCCCAGCAGGGGCTGGTACTCATTTATCTACCCCGAGAGGATGGAAAGCCGAGTAGGCGGAAAAAAAGGGCACACAAATATTCAAATCTCGCCAAAGTGCCGGGATCGAACTGGGGACCATGTGGTTGGAAAGCAGAGATCTTATAAATTGCGCCAATCATGTTTTATAACCAGTCCACTCTAACAACTTTGGTAAAAATGTTACAAGCTGGATCAGTTTCGTGAATGGCAAGTGATATAGAGAAAATGCTTTTTCTGTTATTAAAACAAAATATAACTTTTTTTAAAAATATCTTTAAAAACGACCGCCATCATGGGTACCCTGTTTGAGTCTTATAGTCCAAGAAAAGTCTCATTGGGTACACTGTGGTTATTAGTTACATCCCTCATACTCTTACACAACCCATGACAAAGTAGCTACCACTGATATCAGCTGTAGTGTAGGGACAAAAATTTAAGACTGGACTCCTGGAAGAAACATTGTTCTTTGTTTCTGTAATGCAAATTGACTCCATTACTAACACTTTTCATTTGCTTTTTGTAATGCAACATCCATATCGGAGATTAAAGAAACGCTGTTAAGGTTTAATTTTAGATTAGTGCACGATTAAAGTATTAATATCATAAGTACATACAATACTCGATTCTAATTGGCTGACGAGCATGGAATCTTTTCTTAATTCATGCAATTAATTAATAATCACGCGTGCTATTAGTTAAATGCATGGATCTATCCCAGAAGTCTTTGAGGCGTGTGTACATTTTCTACAAGACTTGACCGAGTTTGTTGTAGACATGGAGGATTTTCGTTGTAACGAATAGAGTATTTTATGTAGATGCAATGTTAATGGAAATACCACCTCTAGTCCCCAAGAAATAATGAAAAAATACCACTCGTATTTCATGAAATTGAGCTAATACCACTTTTTCAATAATTCTTCTCGAACGGTGGTATTTCCTATACTAGTCGAACGGTGATATTTCATCAAATATGCACGGTATTTTTCATTAATTCTTCTCGAACGGCGGTATTTCATCAAATACGCACGGTATTTTTCATTAATTCTTCTCGAACGGCGGTATTTCATCAAATACGCACGGTATTTTTCATTAATTCTTGTCGAACGGTGGTATTTCATCAAATACGCACGGTATTTTTCATTAATTCTTCCCGAACGGTGGTATTTCATCAAATACGCACGGTATTTTTTAATAATTCTTCTCGAACGGTGGTATTTCCTATACAAAAGATGGTAGAATACTGCGGAAAGAAAGACCTAATAAAAGTAACTCTCCACTTTCTAAATAACAATAATCTAAAATATTACAATTTCTCACTTTAATCTATGTAAGGAGCTTACATATGCTCCTTAAAATCAATTTGGTGTTTTCTGGTTTTAATCTTTGCATTTCTCCGTCGGCGCCATTTGAATTGCAAAGCTAAATCCCCATCTTTTCATTGCTGTTGAGTTTGTCAAGATTGAGATTAGGCAGAGAAGACGATGCCGACAACGGCCCGTAAAGAACTATAGTAAATACGAAAATAGCACGTTGAAATGCGTCGATTTCAACACCTGCACCAAATAGGCCTTATCACTGTTTTCGCCGCCATCTTGGAAAGTAGGCAAAATGGCTCAAAATACGAGAGTTTGTATGGAAGTTCGGCATCAATTATCTTTCATAACACTTAAGTTTTAAAAAAAATCATAAATCAAAAATTTTAATGTTAGGCCGGAGAGGAATTGAATGCCAAAATTTGAGGCAAATAGCCGCATACGAATGCGCCTAGTTACAGTTTGAATTTTTCCAGACATTTGTTTCGGTTTTCGTTCTACCGGTGAAACACAACTAACAACAGAGAAATGGATGGAAAAATTCAAATTGTGACTGGACGCGTTTGTATACGACTATATGCCGCAAATTTTGGCATTCAGTTCCTCTCTTCCAACATTAAAATTTTCAATCTATAATTTTTTCAAAATTAAAGTGTTTAGTATTAAAAATATTTGATGCCGAACTTCCATACAAACTCTTTTATTTTGAGTCACTTTGCCAACTCGCCTAGATGGCGGCGAAAACCGTGATAAGGTCTATTGCAGTGCTCCGAGCTAAGTTTTTTTTGTAAGTCGCCTTTTGGCGGCCATACTCTTCAAAACGGTCGCCAAGAATATAAATTCGATCGCCATATTTTTTCAGAAAGAACGGTTTTCGTTCGTAAGTCTGGAATTTACCTAAAAACAACCTGATGGCCCAAAAAAGGAGGTCGGCAAATTGGCGACCGTTTTGACAGTTTTGGTCGCCCTTTATTCAATCTACTCACCATGGCAACCAAAACGGTCCGGTAGCTGGAAGCGCTGACTTGATGCTAACATAAGAAAACATTAGAACGGGTTTTCGAAAATATTTATAACAAGAATGTTTGTTTTTTATTTCCCAAGTTACAGGAGTTTTACAAGAAACATTAAATTCTGTAGACAGCGAAAGCTGATTTAAGCGAGTTTCATTTCCCATTCGTTGATTTATAAAACTTCCAAAAACAATCTTCAGTGCCAATTCTTGAAATTTTCCACGTTAAGTACATTTTTGTTGATTCGAAGCCAGCTTCCCAAATAATACTAAGCTAATACGATGAAGTTTTTAAATTTAAAATGAAATAGAAATCCCTTCCAAAATCGTTTTAAAACACAGCATGCCAAAATTGAACTCTAACCCACAGGCTTATAAAGTAGATATTTTTCGTTATTAATATCACTTTTCTTTTCAAATACTATAAATTATTAACTGTGAGCTAGTTCAAACAAATAACGTTTTTACTTTTTAAATCGTTAGTTCTCAAAGAGTTTCGGAGCTTGTACTGATTCTGTCAGAAGATCATGCTAAGGTAGCCACTGAGAAATACAACTGTAATTTTTACTATTACACTTTACTAAATCATTATCCTTTCCACATTTTTCACACTAAACAATTTTCCCTTGACCTCGTTAAATAATAGGCACTGTAAGACACCATATAGCTTGTACATGGCAAAAACAAAAAATAATACGCAAATAATAGATATCTTTACTTTGATATTGCATCCCACAAGCACGAACAGACTTCATTCTCTTAGTGTGAATACAAGGGCAAAACAAATGAATACCGGCAAGTCAGCGGGTAGTCAAGAATGTACTTAGAGGGGCAGAAAGATTTCAACAGTAGTGAGGGAGGGGTAGGTTGTTAAGACGATCCCACAGCAATCGGAAGTAATAAATAAAGACCGAATATTTCCGAAATAAATCAACCGAGGTGTTGTATCATAATCGGGAAACACGATTAAAACATGAATTTCACTCACTCTGGCAATAGCACAATGGCTGATCATCTTACGGGGCACTGGCCACAAAAACGCATGGCAAGCTTTACAACTATACCAAAAAGATTACATTTTTTTGTCGTCCACAAGAGCAATTATTCCTTGTCAAAGTTCACTTGTCCAGGAAAAAGTACTTGTATAAACAAGGCCTGGACCTAAATTCAATGAAAAATTAATTCGGGAAAACATTACAAAAACACATTAATAAGATAACATCTCTTCCCGAAATCTCGAACCAAAGTAAAATAGAAAAGAAAAATAGCTAAAAGTAAACATTAATTGGACATTTTCTTTATCTATCCGTTTCAATATTTTGACAAGTACGAGTGCGAAGTTTTTCAAAGTGTCCCAAGTTTGAGGTTATAAGAAGGATTTGAGACACAACTGCATTTCAAGAAGTTTAATTAACAATAAATTAAAAAATATACATACATCAACTTTTGAACAGTTAGATAAACTGTCCGGCATCCTTTCTGGCGCCTTAAATTTCATCATTGCACTTTCATCAGCTTAAATAAAGATAAAACTGTAAAATTTGCCTGGGCGGGCATTTTGGGTTATGCCGATAATGCAAGACTTTTTGGCTAATTAATACAATATGAAACTTTGTTGGACAGCTTCCCTCCCCCATCGTTACTGAATTTGAAGTCACATCCTTGTTCCCAGGGATTCTCCATGGCTCCAACGGAGAAGCCCTGGGATGGAGATGGCAAATCCATGAACCGAGAATCTATCAGGTTGAAAGGATTCATTACAAGCAATTTCAATTTACATGTTAACCGGTTACTAGATTATATACATCACGAAATAGAACTATAAAAAAAATTTCTTCACCAACTCATTGCGTCGATTATTCTAGCTTATTACAAATCTTTAGTAGAAATTGATTTCTCTCGCTTCCCTGGGTGACATCTCAAGCGGGCAATAAGGGCATTTTACTCTAAAAGAGAACAAGAAAATCGAATTTAAAACAAAAATACAATAAAAATAAAAACAAAAATACAATCGAGTACGATGTGCTATAAAATGGCCGCTTACTGGGTAACCTAGTCGGTTAGGTTCCGTTTTTTCGTGAAAAAGGACTGGGTTCGATTTCCGGCCGAACCACACCTCAGGGTATTTGAAAAGTACCTATGAAGCGAAATCAGTTTTTGCTGTGAGCGAGCGAGTCGTGACAGTTCTTATCTCGCTTTGTGGACAGGCTGAGTATAGAAGATTTTGAGAACTTTTTAGCACACTCAGTTACCACATTCATATACTGCTTGACCATGTAATATACTCACTAATGCACTCCACTTGTTTCCTCAACACTAACTACTGAAAAAATCTATCAATTTGAAGAAACATTTTCCATGAATTCAAACACTTACTTATTTCCATTAGTGAGTTTGTTTAGTGCGTCTCTGGATATCACGTGACCACAGGAAAGCCTCACGGGAGGATTGGAGTCTGTACATTGTTGTCGCAGGATGGGGCAGGCGAAGATTGAGTGATATCTATATTGGGGTCCAAGATCGACCTCAACCTAAAACATTCAGTATAAGAAGCAAATAAGTGGTTATAGCAATGACTTAATGACATTGTAGGGATTTCCCGGGCGAAGGGGGTCGGGTGTAGTCTATCAGTTTTTGGTTAGGGATGTGTTGCAGCTAAAACCCCGACCCTACTCCAGAGCAATGAAAGTTTGACACTGAAACCCTACCCCAGACCTTTAAGTCAAAAATCATATCCTAACCCAATTAACTATGCTGCCTTACTTTATCATTTCCATTAGCGTGTTCATAACACTCTCTCCCCTGTTTTGTTCATGCCATTGATGTTATCAAAACTATCTCTACACCACAAATTCTACCCTAAACCAATCATTTAGATCTCTAGGAGGAAGCGTAGCGCAGTGGTCAGAGTATCATCATCATGCATCGTTATCATCTATTTAACGTCTATTAAGAAGGAAGTGGTCACTCATTCTTCCTAGCCAGAGGCTAATGTTTAATAACTCGACGGCATAGATCTTAGTGTGAAAGTCGAATTTGCTAAGGGAGGAAATCCGGAGTACCCGGAGAAAAATCCATGAAGTCAGAGTGAGATCATCAAATGTCAGTCCACATGCTGAGCCCAGAAATCAATACCGGGTTGTAGAGGTCGGAGGTACAACTGAAGACACAATGCCAACCTGACTCCCCTGAGTCCCTGCTACAATGTCAACAATTACATACCGTCCTCCTGAAATTTTATGCATAGCAAACGACATAATTTTCATCAATTTGCATGTTGATGATGCAAGACCAAACTGTGTTTCTTAAAAGTGACAAAGACATCCTTTTACTTTGGGAAAAAACATATAGCACAACAAGGCAACTATTAAGTTTTTCAAGTTTATCAAAAAAAACATAGAACAACAAGGCAACTATAAAGTTTTTCAAGTTTTTTAAAAAAAAATAGCACAACAAGGCAACTATTAGGTTTTTAAAGTTTATCAAAAAACATAGCACAACAAGGCAACTATTAAGTTTTTCAAGTTTATCAAAAAAACATAGCATAACAAGGCAACTATTAGGTTTTTCAAGTTTATCAAAAAAAACATAGCATAACAAGGCAACTGTTAGGTTTTTCAAGTTTATCAAAAAATATAGCACAACAAGGCAACTATTAGGTTTTTAAAGTTTATCAAAAAAATATAGCATAACAAGGCAACTATTAGGTTTTTCAAGTTTATCAAAAAAACATAGCATAACAAGGCAACTATTAGGTTTTTCAGGTTTATCAAAAAAATAGCACAACAAGGCAACTATTAGGTTTTTCAAGTTTATAAAAAAAATAGCACAACAATTAAGGCAACTATTAGGTTTTTCAAGTTTATCAAAAAAACATACACAACAAGACAACTTTTAGGTATTTTTAAGTTTATCAAAGCAGATCAATTACCTCAGAATTTAAAATGAGAATAAACCTAGTTGTCGATATTGACATCGTTGAGGCTAAGATGAAACGCTATCCAGAATAAAGGGGAGTCAAATGTAAATCGGGTCTCGAAAAATGCATGCCATAATCCGAACGTCATCAAAATATTTAATAAATTCAATCTTTTGTTTTCTTTAAATACGTAAAACAAAAAAATTCTGTGTAAACTTTGGCAAGAAAGCTTCGCAGCAAGTATACAAAGTGTACGGGTACATATCTTGACCCCCAAGCATTTTCTTCATCTGAGTGAAGAAAAATTGGTCTTTGGCATACTTTCTGGGCAAAACCTTCATTTCTCCTCTCATCCCCAGTCCTTCCTCTCTATGTTTCGCGCACAAATGAAATACACCAGCCCATTCAAAACTTGATCCAAATACCTTCAAACCATGGTACAAAGTCGTATAATGAGCAGTATCATGTATGCAACTCACCGGTAACTCGTCTTTCTGACACCATACACCTGTAACTTGTCTCTTTTGCATAACCTGTTTGATCTGAAGCAGAGAGGGTAGAGCGACACACCCAGCAGTGATACACACTTCCAACGGACTCTCCAAGGAAAGACCAAGTAACGCACAGGCCTCCTTGGCAAACACATCACAAATATCAAGCCAGTGGACTGGGTCAAGCATTGCCGCATAAGGTGAGTGTTCAATTCCTACTTTACTGTACAGCAGACATGCCATGAGTTGCTGGATTTCTGAAATGAAAAACCGCTGACTCATCGTTTTTCACATAAAACAAATAAGGAAAGACTTATTATGTACTGTATTTAAATGTTTAAATTTCGTTTTAAAACTTTTAACAATGTACTGTAAGTTTGAAGATTACAGTTAGTAGTCTACGATATAGCTAAATCCTTTTCAAGCTTAGTGGCACATAGAGCTATCTCGTGTTAAGCCAATGATACTCTTTGACTTCCCCTTGATGGGACACTAATCCATCGCAGGTTAGCTCCCAGCAGACGCTGGTACTCATTTACCAACACTGGAAGGATGGAAAGCTGAGTTCGCTTAGGCGGAAAAGAAGGTCACAAAAATATACGAATCACGGCAAACCGCCGGGATCGAGTAGAAAAACATGTGGCTGGAACATAACGTTAGTTGAGACATGGTCTAAATGCGCGAAACACATCCGCCATAAGTCTAAAAAAAGGTAATCACTTTTTACGAGTTTTAAATAAAATTGTGCAAAAGAACATCAACAGTGCTTAAAGAAAAACTGTACACTTTAGACTATTAACGAATAGACCGCAAAAATGGACGAGTTAAAATTATTGTACTACTAACACTTACTTATTTCTTCGTTTATCACAATAGATATTAACCATTTCCCTCCTAGGAAGTTTTTCGATTTTGGAAGAGTTTTTGTATTAAAAGAATCAATTAGCTTTCTCTAATCCATATAATGCATTGCCATGGAAACATTTCACGTTGTGTAGTCCCCAGGAATTGTGTTTTCAGTTTATGAGGTGATGGTTTTGTTAAAGTGTCTTGTCGCTACTGTAGCCGCTGTTAAATGTGGATTTTTGCTAATTTTCGAGCCTTTTTTCCCTCTCTTCACTACTAAATAGCATCATGAAGCTTGAAGGTAGCATTTGAGTTTCAAAGTTCCCTGATATCGCTACTTTTTTGTAGATATAATTCAACAAGAGCCTACTGAAGCTGACAGTATCAACATTCTGTACACGTGAATTCTCGACAAATGTGTTCATCGGATCACCATCGGTTCCTCACGTAACATCATCATCATCATCAATCCAGTTTTGATCCGGTTTTATCCCCGTAAACGAGGGTGGCCGGATTTACCCCACTC
>JAOTRI020117877.1:0-12402 GCA_028564885.2 Zoanthus sanctaehelenae | reverse complement strand
TTTACCTTCAGCCCCTTGCTCTCGAATGCATCCTTCCATTTCCAGAACTTCTCTCTCAGTCCCTCCATCGTTTCGCTTGTCAAAACCAAGTTGTCCGCATACAACATCTCACTCATTGAATCACTTCTCACACTCTCAGTAACCGCATCAACCACAATCGCAAAAAGCAATGGTGACATTGCAGATTTTGATTATTATTAGTATATATACAACAGCTCCCTGACACAGTATCTTACTTACTCCATGGGCTTACCACAGGATACCTTTGATTTAAAAACTGTTTCTGTAGAAACACCGAGGTATCATTCCATTTAATGTGGGAATAACACCAATTATTTCTACTCTTCAAAACAAAGAAAATGGTTACTGGATGGGAGTTTGTCAGCTGGTTAGAAATTCAGAAGAATAATCCCAATAGTTTGATTGTTAGTAGCTTTTCCATCCTCAGATCACAATTTTTGTTTATTTATAGAATTCTGGCATTGAGAAGGCTTTCTTATTTGATGTTGTCAGCAAGATTTATGTAGCCACTGACAGGTACGAAACAAATATTAACGATGTGTTCCTTTGCATCTATTCTGGAATAGGAATATATTTTGGGACGATGTGGATTTTCTAGATTTTAGTTTACAAGACAAATAGTTATTCTGAGAGTAATCCATCAATTTTTAATTGCATGCAGTAGTTTCACTTTGGGTCAGCAGAAGTTGGTAGTACATGTGGCTTGCCTTTTACGTTGCTGCGAGCTGATTGCCTGCCATTTTTGATGTTGTTTCAAGACTGTTGTTGCTATTAAAAGTTCAAGTTCAAGTTTATTTGGATAAAGTAAATTACAAACTATATTTTAAAATTACAATGACCTGCATATAGTGAAAATTATTCAAAGGCAGGCCTCTGCATTACAATTATTTTTCAGGTTTTAGTGTATATGATATCTTTTTTCCAGACTATTCCAGTAATTTTGATATCAGGTGTGGAATGAACGGACAAGTATTCCAAGTAATCCGGTATCAGAATAGATCTCAAGTGAAAGTTACACCTCCAGAAAACCCATGTTATCCTTTTCCAGATTGGCCGAAATGAACGCACCTTAGGATGAATGTTAATGTTATAACTGTCACAATATTGTGTAGTTTATGTTTTTAACTGTGTTTTTGTTATCTGTTTTGACAGTTCTCCTGTTGACATGCAGTCATATGAATTATGTTGTGATATGATTGATGTGGTCATTGATGTTTCTTGTATTTATGGGTGAGTTAAACTCTTACAAAAACATTAAAGTTTTGTAGCTTGTGCTGCAGAGAAACTTTTGTTGTCAAATTCGCTCTGTTAATCAGGATCTAGTGTTGGTTCTAGCAAGCTATATGATTGTCCTAATTTAATATTTAGGTTCCCCAAATTCTACTTTTGTTTCGTCTCCATAAGTTTGCAGCATTTAAAGAACAATTCAGGTGGAGTCTCCTGCTTTACAGCAAGCTTGCGTATGAATCCAGCCAAATAAAAAAAAAATTTAACGAGTACTGCTTAGGTAATTGAAAAAGATACAAATCATAGATCAAATTCATGAATATGGTGTCCACGGGGATTAAGACTGGCTCGAGCATGGGATCGAGGCATTTTAGGACATTTTCATTTTAAAACTGTGTCCTAAAATTCCTCGTTTCCATGTTCTCCCCAGTCTTAATCTGCGTAGCCGCCTCATTTATGAATTCGGTCTATATGATCAATTTTGGCCAATCACCCGTGCGATTTTCGGTTAGTAAATGCAGGTTTCATATTTATAAACAAGATTTGTATGACTGGAAGAAACTGTTTTACAAAAATAGTGCTATTGTTCTTTTTCTAGGCTAAGAGAAGACGGAGATGGCAGTGCTTACGATGTGGAAACTGCATCAGTTATCAAACTTAATAACCAAACGGTTTTGTATCTCAGAGAAGTCAACAGGTACTGTTCTTAGTGCAACAATTGAGTGAGTGGGGGAGGTTAAGGCAGTGTTGTGAGTGCAACAACTGATGAAGTGGAAAGGTAAAGGCTGTGTTGTTTGTGTAACAATTGAGAGTGGGGAAGGTAAAGGCAGTGTTCTTAGTGCAACAATTGACTAAGTGGGGAGGTAAAGGCAGTGTTGTTAGTGCAAGAAGTGACTGAGTGGGGGAGGTAAAAGCAATGTTGTGAGTGCAACAGGTGACGAAGTGGAAAGGTAAAGGGAGTGTTGTGAGTGCAATAATTGACTGAGTGGGGGAGGTAAAGGCAATGTTGTTAGTGTAACAGTTGACTGAGTGGGGGAGATAAAGGTTGTGTTGTAAGTGCAATAATTGACGAAGTGGAAAGGTAAAGGCAGTGTTGTGAGTGCAATAATTGAGTAGGTAAAGGTGAATTATTCAACATGATACAAGCATTTCAACATGATATAATTTCAGTGTAATGATCTTGCCCTCTATGAGTTGTTGTAGCTCAGTGGATAGAGTGGCTGTCCGACGTTCGTGAGGTCATAAGTTCAAATCGTATCTAGGACTTAGATTTTCTTTCTTTGTCCCACGTTGATCATATGTTCAATAGTGTTTGATAATTAACAATAATAAAATAAACACTGCCGCCTGGTTAGCCCAGTTGGTAAGGTGCCAGTCTGCTGTGCGGGAGGCTCGGGTTCGATTCCCGGCTGGACCAACACTCAGGTTCTTAAAATAATTGAGGAGAAAATGCCGCCTTTGCTCTAACATCTGCAAATAGTTAGACTTTCGTGTCTTGTCGGATAAGGACGTTAAATGATAGGCCCAGGAGTAAGATCCTTATAAGGGGTCTCAAGTCCTATTATCTCTACTCCTTGGAACCTCACTAGGTTCCTAAATGTTGTAAAATAAAACAAAACATAACTACGTGTAAAATGAAAAGGTTCAGAATAACAAAGAAATGAAGTTCAACTAGAGCAAAGAGAACGAGTTTGCTGTATATCCCTGGAATGGACGGCAATAGGAAAATTGGTGTAAAAAAGTGTGATGGTTAAAAAATGTGGTGATTATCAACGGAAAAACAAAGAAAGAAACTGAGTTAAAATCAATGATAAAACTAAAGATGAGCAAATTTGCTGCATTCCTATCAGGAGATTAAAGTAGGTTTAATATTTATGTAAAATGTCGACGTAATTGGATCATTTCATTTATGATATCTTAGTTGTCTATTCCCTTGTAGTTTATGTCTTGTGCAGAGGTCTTTTTAAAGAAGAATTTTCATTGTTTAGATGTTCTTTAATTGGATCGTGGATAAAACGTCTTTTGCTTCTCTAGTTTGTCCATGAACAGAATAGCTAGAATGCCTGAGAGATGTTAGTTGAGCCGTCTTTTTGACGGAAACTGAACGCTGTGGTTGTTGATTTTAGTTCTGATTTAAAGGTGAATAGCTCCTCGGACATATTTGGCGATTTACCTTTGTGTGAATGAACTTTGTAACAATTTGGTAATAAAAATGTAAATTCTACACCGTAAAAAACAAATACTGACTGACTGACTAACGTCCGAAACGTCAGTATTTCTTTTTTACGGTGTAGAATTTACATTTTTATTACAAAACTGTTTCTTTAGAAACACCAACGCAGCTCAAACTAGCTTACCGCTAGTTATTTTTCTATTTTGCGATTTACCTTTGTGTTCTTCATTACAGATTTCTTGCTTTGGTGTGTATTTTAAGAGAAGACAACTTTGAAAAGAAAGGTATTTAAGACTCATTTACAACATTGAAACTGGCCTTGTTTCTGAGTTAACCAAACTGTGATAAATATGTAAATTTTACACCGTATTAAAAGAGAGAATATGGTGTAGAATTTACACATTTAGATATTCCGACGCAGCTCACACTAGTTTAACGTTAATTGTTATCTCTAGTTGCTTAAAGAACTTTCCAGATAAATAAGTTTTAATTTCAGAATTAGTTAGATCCCGTCTGGAAGTCTGGATATGGAGTTACTAGAAATAATTTGTACTGTTTCCGGAAAACGTTTTTTTTTACAACAGAAACTTTGCAAAGTTAAACTATTGTTGTTGTAGGATTACACATAAACCAGCAACAAAACTTTTTTTGTTTTTGTCACTTAAATGGATATTTAACATTATTCATTCCTTTCACATATAACTTCTTGTTAACTTTCCCTCATCAGGACTTATTGACTACAATTTTCACTGTTTCCGACAAGCAATTTCAGAGGTCAGTAATTATTTTGATTTTCTTATTTTCTACCCGACAGAGTTTATTTTCTCGAGATTGATAGGGAAGCTTATATATAGGAACATGGATTTGAAGTAGGAGTGTGATCCGTCAACTCAAAACTTTTATACCTTGACGGAAAATTTAAAAAGTCATTTTATACCAGGGGTGAGCAGAGCTTATAAAGTGCGGTCGTGAAACTGATAGAATATTATCTATATTTAAGAGAGCCACCCGGTAACTTTTATTGAAAATCTTAAAGGGGAACTCCAGGGAAAAAGTTAAACTGCTCTTTTTTGTTAACTTAATGTTTTCTTATTATAGCTTTGATTATTTATTACCCTCAACATTAAGAACATCCGAGATTTTTTACTTTAAACTTTAAACTAATTGAAAGTATGCTATCTTGTTAAGATTTGAGCCGCGTTACAAGGGTCAGCAGTCATTTGTGAAGCAACAGCGTCAAACAAAGATTGCTGCAGTTTCGGGGGTTTTCGAACTTGCATTGGTTCCAAACAAGAAGTAGTAGTTTGTTACGAAATTGTATTTGCTCCTGCTTCTGCTCCTGCTGTAAAGGATTTTTTGTGTGTATTTGACGCAGTGACGTAACATGAAGTTAAGCTGACAACTTTTTGAACTGTCGATTATTTTCCAAGATGGCGGAATTGAACCTTCTTTAGAATCAAACTTGCTAACATCCTGAAGTTCCCCTGTAAGTTTTTCAAACAATGTTTTAGTGCTAACCGCAAGTCCCAAAAATAATTGATTTTGACACCAACATACAGCGTCTTTCATGTAGTGCTGAATACAAATGTTGTTTTGTTGTTGTAATTTTGTAAATCTCCTGAAGGTTGCTGTACGCATCTAAAACGCTTGAAGTAAATATAATAAGTAGTAAAATATTTTTGCTGCGTATCCTCTATTTTAGATACTTTCAGCGCATGTGCGGTACATGCCGCTGACCATTTAACAGTTCGTTTTGTGTGCTCCCTTTGGTCGCCCGCAATAAATGTTAAAATGTTAAACCTTTTATTAAGTCAAAAATTGGCGCCAAAACACTGCTGTCAATCCAGTCCACTGACTTTTGGTCCAAGTTCTTACCATTCGTATAATGAGTTTTACAATAATTTTGTTTACGACTGAGCTTTTTCAAAGTTTATTTTAGCGCCTGTTTACCCTGCGTTTGTTTGTCCTAAAAGTGTGCGCTCCGTTTAAATTCCAAAATGGCACCAAAAGCAGCTTTCTCGATCCAGTCTACTCTCGGGAAATTGACCTCCGTCGTGAAGAAATATTTTGCTGCTTTTTCTGTATACGATTTTCTGGAGGCCAACTAAGCAGCCCGTCGATTCAGAGTTGGAGCGACAAGATATGATTTGATAATGATGTTATGTATATAATACATTTTTTATCCTTAGTTTCAATTACTCAGTCAGTCGAGACTAACTCGGGTTTATACTTTATTACACAGGTGTTTGAAGTCAAGAAACAAATGCGGAGTGTATCTGATGCCGTACACACTACATCCCCGATTAGTCGGCAGTCAAATGGAACGGTTATGCCTGGTGTCCATCCAGACAATAGAGGCGATGCCGTAGTTGTATAACTATGACAACGTTGAAGTAAAGTCACCTGTAGGTTCCAGACTTTGACAGGATGAACGTGCTGAAAGAATGTCAGTAATAATGAAGCTACAGTTTACAGTAGGCAGTGAACAAAAAAAGCTGAACAGTCAATATATCAACAAGTAATCAATTCATAAGTGTGTTTATGAAACTCCAGCAAATACTCAAGAATAGAGAGTTTAATCACCAGCCGTTCTTGCTGTCACGGAGGCCAACCTGAACTAAACTGTCACCAAATATTGCGTACCTGAACACTTCATGCGGACGTGGTGATCATCACGGAAGCCTTACAACCTGCTTTATTGCCTCCGTGCTGGTCTGTCAGAACTGTGAAGTCATGGTTTCAAGCACCGAACAAATTGTCAATAAATATTTTTAAGTAAATGATCTGCTTACAATTACGTCATCACTGACTTGATACTTGCAACCAGGTTCTTGTCCTATTTTACCTGTTTTACAATTAATTTGTTTACGGCTCTTCAAAGTTAGTTTTTTCGCCTTTTCATCCGGCGTGCGTCTCGGGAAAGTGCGCGCCCTGCTTAGCTTTTAGAATGGCTTCAAAAGCACCGTTCCCAATTCAGTCTGTTCTCGGAAAATTGACCTCCGTCGTGAAGAAATATTTCCGGTGCTTAAGCTCTCTAATAACGATAACTGGAGGAGGCATGAGTTATAAGTCAGTATGAGATTTTGATTTGGAGACCGAGCAGATAAATTGTTTTCTAGCATCATTCAACGAGATGTTCACAAAATAAGTGGTAGAAAAACATTCCTTGAAACGCATTTGTATATTAAAAGCACAGTGCGTTTTTCTCCACAAGACAATACCGGATTATAATATGGGGATTCAAAAGGGGTAAAAAAAGTGTTGTGGTTGGTCGGCTTTTGCCTTGGATTTTTGTAAGTTGGACTGGAATTTCGTCTTTAAGAATCAGAAACTATAAAAAAATAGGAGTAGGATGTTAGCATAATTTTGCTGTGGGATTTTGGGAAAAAATATTCTGTGAAATGGGATAGGTACTCCATTAGCATTTTAGGAGCGTCAAACATAGATCTTGTGTTGCGCCGCCGTCAGTAACAAACCTTCAGGAGCCTCAAAGATAGACCTTGTGTGTAGCGCCGGCCGTTAGTACCTTTGGTAGTTATAGGAAATTAGTTGAGTGATACTGAACTGCTACAGAAAGTTACAAGCAGCAGTAGGAGAGACGCAAAGAAAGTATTTTCAGCCAGCTGTTAATCCAGGTTGTCTCAATTCCTGTTATCTTCTTAAATTCTTATCTTATTAAAACTTGATACAACAGAAACTATAAGAGTGAAAATAGACGATTTTCTTTCTAAATTGATGAAAGGCTGTAGAATTATTTGAAATTAAGATTCAGTAAATGTATGTTCATTTTTTATTGTTATAGTCAAAAGTTTTCATAACTATAATTTTCGAAAGAGATCACTGCTATTTATTTTTGATTGTTTGAATTAAGGGGAGCGATTCCTTGTTTAGCAGGTGGTAGGGTAGTGTAGTTCAAAGTTCTAAGGAATGGTGTTTTGCAACCTGTCCTTGTCCTTACCAAAAAATACATACCCAGCCACCCCCTTTTCTCGTGGTGATAAAATTGCACTTAGTCTTGCGATACTCTGCTGCACTATGAGAAACTACAACCAAATATGGTTGACCCCCCTTTCTCCCCACCTTCCATGACTAACATTTTATAAATCCCCCTTTGACTGGCTAGTGTGTAAGCCCCAATGATTCCATTCTATCCCAGCTGCTAAATTATGACCACTAACACTAACCTCGCACCAACACAAGCTGACCTTGCTCAGGTGCAGAGTTATCTTGCACAAGCACAGACTAACCTTAAACCAATTCCAACTAACGTTGCACCAACAGTTAAACTGCATATCAGCGCAGATTAACCTTTCGCCAGCACAGAATAATCTTTTACCAACACAGACTAACCATATATCAGCACAGAATAACCTTGCACCAACACAGATCTTACACCAAAACAGACTAACGGTATCTCGCTCAAACTAATCTTGCACCAACACATTAATATTGTACAAACACTGACAGACCTTGTACCCGTACAAACTAACTTTGCCCCTGCACATACATACTTTTCACCAACGCAAACTGACCTCGGACTAGCGCAGATTGACTTCTCAACCGCACGGACTAACTTTGAACAAGCTCGGAATGATGACCTTGCACCAGCGCAGACTTACTTCTCAGCAGCACGGACTAGCCTTGTAGAAGGGCAGAAGATCTTGTAGCAGCACGGACTAAGCTTGTATAGTCAGTAGAGCTGAGAGGTCAGTCTGTGCTGGTACAAGGTCATCATTCCACGCTGACTGACCTCTCAGCACCACGGACTAACCTTGAACAAACACGGAATGATGACCTTGCACCAGCACGGACTAGCCTTGTACATGGACAGACGATCTCGTAGCAGCAAGGGCTAAGCTTGTATAGTCCGTGCAGCTGAGAGATCAGTCTGCGCTGGTACAAGGTCATCATTCCACACTGTCTGACCTCTTAGCTTCACGGACTAACCTTGAACAAGCACGGAAAGATACCTCGCTCAGCGTAGACTAACCTTACACCTGCTCAGACTTATCTTGCACCAACGCAGACTGACCTAACACCTGCGCCGAGTAACCTTGCATCATCTCAGATTGAAGTGACACCAGTGCAGACTGACCTTTTACCTCCGCAGACTAACCTTGTCCCTGTACAAACTAACCTTGCACCAGCACAGATTGAACTCACTCCAGCGCAGACTGATCTCACTCCATGATCCAGCGCAGAGTGACCTCACTCCAGCGTAGACTGACCTCACTCCAGCGCAGGCTGACTTCACTGCATCGCAGACTGACCTCACTCCAGTGCAGGCTGACCTCACTCCAGTGCAGGCTGACCTCACTCCGGCGCAGACTGACCTCACTCCGGCGCAGACTGACCTCACTCCGGCGCAAACTGACCTCACTCCGGCGCAAACTGACCTCACTCCAGCACAGACCGACCTCCATCCAGCGCAGACCGACCCCACTCCAGCTTACTCTTTTCATGATTGTAAAACATTTTTCACGTATTTTTCCTATTTTGCTCATGAAATCCGTTGTTGAAGAAATAATTTCTTTAAGTTCTCTGCGAACTTCCTTCGTCTGCTGTCAACCTCTTGTTTTCTGACGTAGTATTTAATAAACGTAGAAACAAGAACCGGTGTTGGGAGACAAAACAAAACAATGCCGCTCAAAGCACAAAAAGTTGCAATAAACTTGCCAGGTATCGTTTTAGGAGTTACATCACCATATCCAACACTGGTCATGGTAATGACAGACCACCAAAACGAAGCAGGAATACTGGAGAATGAATGATGGTTTTCAATTTCTGCGTAATAAATTGCACTGGAAAAAACAATCGTCGCTATGGAGAAACAAAAGAAAAGAGTTTTGAGTTGGCCGCTACTTGTGTACAGTGTGAGCAAGAGGACTCGTATTGCTGTGCTGTAGCGCGACAGTTTGAAGACGCGCAACACTCTGAACAATCGCAGAGCTCGTAAAACAGCAAATGAGCGAACTGCTACGGTGCTCTCCTCAAGTGCTAGGGTGATAAAAAAGGGGAAAATTGCAACCACATCTATGATGCCGATTGGCGACCTGACGAATCTCCATGTGTCGGGTGCTGCAAAGATACGCACAAGATATTCCAGCGTGAACCAAGCAATGCAAGTTGCCTCCATTGTAAACCAAACCTCAATCATGTACGGACTCTGAAATTCCGGAAAAGTTTCTATACAGAATACAATCGTTGATAAAATGATTACAGCAATCGATAACAGTGCAAGAGCGCGAGAAAATCGAGAAGATCGTGGCTGTTCGAAACAACGCCAAAGAATACGCTTTATGGGGTTCTCCGGCATAGTATTGTCTTCATCAAACGAGACAATTTCGTACAAATCATTGCTTCTTTTCACATAATTTTCTAAGCCATAGAAGTTCATATCTTGCGTGAAAATGTCCTCTGGAACATCAGCTGGACGCGATAGAATTCCGCCAGATTGATAGAAGAACAAAACTGCAGCAAATGAATATTTGTTTCTTGGAATATAAAATTCATCATTGGCAGGGTCGTAGAACTTCATTCTCTGCATGTGAGAACCCAGTAAAGTGTTTGGATAATTTGCCAGTGTTTCTTCATAGGTTTCATAACGCATACCGCTGACATTAAAAATGACTCTCGGGCTCTTGTATGCAGGGATTCGTTTTGAATATTCCTTGCTTTTGGCCTTTAGCTTTGAGGTAAAATACGATAATCTTCCTTTCTGGTGGAAATGATTGGAGATCGGAACGCTGCAGCCTTTAAGCATAAGTTAGAGGTTGACGATTAAACGCTGAAACGGTTTTTACAAAAAGTTAACAAAATTCGACGTTGGTTTTTGGATGCAGTATTTTTTTCAGTGATCTCGATTTCTTCAACTTCTACAAACGTAACATCTTTAAACATTCGTATTTCACAAGAATTAACGTTTTCTTCTCTTGTTAGATGCTGAAAAAAAAAATCAAAATATTCGTTTTTTTCACCTGAAGAAGAAACGCAACTAATTAATAGATTAACCTTTGAAACGTCATCACTTGTACATTTGTAAAATTTATAATTTGCTATCGAGATGAAAAATACTTCTCTACCTCATTTTTCAGCTCTGAAGTAACATTCCTAGTATATTCACAATCATTTTTTAAAATTCCTTTGATGACGAGGCCAGCAACTGGTTTATTATGACTTGCTTTTTATAAAGCCACTTCAAAAGGCGTGGAAGCAGCTGGTGAACAACCATTCATAGTGCTTCGTTTAGAACCCCTTTAAAAGCTGAATACTTAGGGTTTTACTAATTGCAATCTTTTGCTCTGACTTTTACAGTAAACGTTGTATATTCAAATTAAGACGATCATAAATCATCGCTGAAAACTAAAAAAGTTGTCAAGTCGCTCTTTATTTTCATGAAATATCTTTTAACTTTAGCAGACTTCACCTTTTTAATGACTGACATCGATCAAACTCAATTCAGATCAAGCTGTGCGCTTGATTCGTGACACAGAAAAGTTTCAAGTTTTTTTTAATTGAGAACAACGAGGCTCGGATTGACCGGAAATTAAGAATACAACAAGAACCAGCTCATGCTGAGACTGAAAAATGGTGAAAATGTTTTTCTTCCAAGCTTTGCTGAATCCTGTAATTTACTTTCGCAATATGTGCACAGTGAAAACACACAAGCACCGTTCTCCATTTCTCATTATATTTACTAGACTTCCAATTGACAAACGCATTCATGTAATAGAGAAATTTTCCTAAAGTACAGACGACCAGCGCTGTTTTTCGTTGTTTGTACTGATTTTTGTTTTTGATTTTTTCATTTCAAACTGCTCACAGAATTAAGAACAAAATAGACTTAACATCAAAATAAGAACAAAATAGACTAACATCAAAATAAGAACAACATAGACTAACATCAAAATAAGAACAAAATAGACTAACATCAAAATAAGAACAAAATAGACTAACATCAAAATAAGAACAAAATAGACTAACATCAAAAAATTAAGTCAAGTTTATTGGTTCTTATAAAAGAGCGTGTACTGACTGGGCAAGGCTGCACAGCTGTATTTTTTGTTTCTGTTCGGAATTAAAATTTTTTTCAATGGATCTCACGACTAAAGTGAATTTAGGTCAGGACACATGGCTATTTTAAAACCTTTTGTTATTTATTATTGTTTACTTATTATCATTATAATTTTTACGATACATCACGCAATAGCTTGGCTCATCGACTGTCCCAGATGTTGTTTTAACGGGGCAATGAATCAGTAAAATTAAAAGTCATTTATGTGTAGATTAATGTAATTGAAATGCGCTCGGTGTGTAGTATATAGAAAGAAATAAGAGAAAAATAACATATATAGCCCTTGGCGGGAATCGAACCCCACATCTTCGGTTAACTAGTCCGACGTATTAACCACTACACCACAAGGACCAACCACGCTGGCAACGCAGCCGGACAATGTTATATATGTAGATGGTAACTGTAGGGGTTCCCAGGGCGATATCTTTTTTCTATTGGTAAGTTGAACACCTTAATTTTTAGGTACGCATATATGGTCTTATGTGTGAATTAATGTAATGGAAATGCGTTCGGTGTTTAGATATACAGAAAGAAATAAGAGAAAAATAACATATATAGCATTGTAGCTACCATCTACATAACATTGTCCGGCTACGTTACCAGCGTGGTTGAAGGTTAACACGGCGGACTAGTAAACCGAAGATGTGGGGTTCGATTCCCACCAAGGGCTATATATGTAATTTTTCTCTTATTTCTTTCTATTTATCTACATACCGAACGCATTTCTATTAGATTTATCTACACTTAATACCATATATGCGTATCTATAATTTACGGTGTTCTACTTATCAATAGAGAAAAATATCGCCCTTGGAATTCTTACAGTTACAATCTACATAACATTGTCCGGCTGCGTTGCCAGCGTGGTTGGTCCTTGTGGTGTAGTGGTTAACACGTCGGACTAGTA
>JAOTRI020117866.1:7500-12402 GCA_028564885.2 Zoanthus sanctaehelenae | reverse complement strand
CGTCGATTTGGATCAACCACAAAATCGAGATTTTTTCCGCCTGCGCAAGATTATGATTGCGTTCTCCTAACGTCGAATGCAATTAATGACAGCTTGTTAAAAATTCTTTAATTTGTAGCTATTCAGATTAAACTTGCTAACTTGCTTTATATTTCAGTTGAAAATTCAAAAGAAAATGTTATCCCCAAATGAGCCGAGTGATGAGATCGTTAGATGTCACTAAATAAGGAGATGAAAAGACAGATCGGATGAAACAAAACGACAAGATGATGATGAGATGACAAGTTGAGTATTTTGACCAGGAATAACTGCACATGAAAATCTTGTACTCGTGCAGTGATCTAGAAGTCTCTTACTTTTAACTAAATTGTATTCGATCTCCCAACCCCTCGAGTGTTTATACCAGGCTATGCAAACACAGGAAAAGTTTTCTATTGCTTTAAATTTATAAAAATTAATAACTTCCGGGGATTCTCAACCATGTTTACATACTCTCATGCAACACACCTCTCGGCCAATCAGAGCACGCGTACTATCTTAATTATTTTATAATTTACTTTAATAGGGCTGCTGAAGCAAGAAATAGAATCCGACTGATGAGACTGAGGTATCAAAATAACAGGGTATGACAAAAACTGGTGATATTAATTGGTAAAACAATGTGTTTCTTCATGTTGGATGCAAAAAACACACCTTATTACAAATTAAGTAATGAGTGTAATTATTTATCTTCATACAGTTTTGAAGAAGGCATTGGAGTTTGAAGTGAATGGAAAGAGGAAGTGAGGACAACTGCGGAAGGCATGGAGATCGCAGGTGGAGAAGGAGAATAGAAGTGTTGGTTTGAAGAGGGAGGATGCAGTGTATTGAGCGAGATGGAGAGTGGGAGTGAGAGAGATTGCTGGCAGAGTGGGATTAATCCCGCCACCCTCGTGTACAGGGATAAAACCGAATCAAAACTGGATTGATGATGAGGAGGAAGACTTGTTATTACAGGGCTACCTGTGGTAACCCTAGTTAATAATTGGTTTGTTTGTTCTTTTTAGACAAAATATTCCTCCCACATTTCCTTGTGGCGTCAGCTTGATGCAACAAGGTTCATTTCTTGCTTGATTGTGTTATGGGGAGAAGAGGTACGCCTGGAACAAAAGGTAGCCCAGTGAATGCTTCTAGAGGATCAGGTTTTAGTTTTGAAATGACTTTATATATATGCTGCCAATAAATTGTATTGTTCTACAGAAACTGAAATTTTTTAATTGGTTACTTGTGCACTATAATGAAAAGGACTCAATAACTGACATTGTGGACAGTCTGTTGTCTTGCGTCAGAGTGAAGGTTATACTGTACATTAATCCTGCTTTGATCCGGTTTTATCCCCGTAAACGAGGGTGGCTGGATTTACTCCACTCTACCAGCAATCTCTCCCACTCCCACTCTCCATCTCGCTTGATTCACTGCATCCTCCGTCTTCAAACCAACACTCCTCTCCTCCACCTGCGATCTCCATGCCTTCCCTGATCGTCCTCACTTCCTCTACCTCTTCATTTCAAACTCCAATGCATTATTCAAAACATGCCCATCTTCCCTCCTTAACACATGCCCATGCCATCTCACTCCATTCGCCTTTGCCATCTGAACCACTGTTTCCTTCAATCCCAACATCTCCATAATTGTTAATTGTTTTAATTAGTATATACCACACATACTGAATATTAACAAGTAGACTATAAGTAACTATATTTGTGGCATTTGAAACCAAACCTAGACAGGAACCATTTTGTTTCTCTTCTGCTGCTTTGAGGAGGATCTTACTTAAGTAATCATCTCTGAATTAGCCTATCAGCATGCAGGAAAATTGCTATTCCCTTGTGTGGTATATTGCCCAATCAATCGATTAGCCATCCAAATGCAGTAGGCCTGATGTTCAGCTTGTGAAATTGAAAATAATTATCTTATTGCTTAATCTCTTCTTTCTTTCAACACAGGCCTCTGAAGTCAACCATCTTATCTCGTGCCAGCCAACAGCATTGAAATCTGTACGGCTACAAAGTTTGGTTCCCCCTTATTCTGACAAAGTGTACATCAGGGATGTCCTCCGCAAGAACGAGGTAATTGTCTTTAAACCACGGTCCCCCGGACCCCAGCGACATGGTAGGGAATTTAACATTGTGCCATTGTTAAAAGTTGCTAAATTTCCCGCCCTTGGGGTCTTTTAGCTTGTGAAATGGCCTGGGGTGCAGAACGTAAGAGCAAACGGACTGAAAACGAAAATAATTTAATTGCTCGTGGATGTTAAGCAGGTTGATCATTCTCCGCATCCGTGACAGTCACGTGCAGTTAAACAAGTCCCGGCTCTCTTAATAGAGGCAGTTGTTAAATTCACGGCTACCCGGGGCAGTAATGCTGTTAAATACCAGTTAAAGACTGGCTATGGACGCGTTAAATGCCTGGCATGTTGCGGAGGTCTGGAGCGGTGGTTTCAATTGATTGTTTGACAGAGCAATATTTAGCCCCGGTTTGCATTAGCACATTTTCCGTTGTGGTTTTTTTTTTTTTTGGCGTTGTACATTATTTATCAGCGTAATTTGTATTTTCGTGTTTGTGTTCCGAACTTTATTTGTTTGCGTTGTGCTTTTTTGTTTGTCTTATAATTGACTAGGACTGAAAGGTTTAATTTGTCTTAAATGTTACAGATTCACAAATTAAAAGGTACTTTGCAGGTTTGGAAAATAGTTAATTATTTCCATAATAACAGAGACCTTTGGATCCGAAAAAAAGAGCAATTAGAAGATTTAAATGCGTGCCCGGACGGCTTTTGCATGAAATCTCATCCTCTTTACAGCGGCCTAATCCAGCCAGCTTTGAAACAATTTTAAATTATCAAGTGAACTGAAACCACAGCTCCAGAACCCTGCGACATTTAACGTTTTATATTAGAGAAACTAGTGATTGCAAAGACGAGATTAAACGGTATGTAGTATTTGTTGATTATGAAAAGGAAGAATAATTTTAAAATCCTTTTTTGAGCCTTTTATTTTCAGAACATTCCAACTGGTGAAAACTTTCAAGTTGGCATAAAAATATGTTGAATTTAGGCATAGTTTCATTTTATACGCGACATCTCCACATATAGTATCTTGCAACCAGATTGCAAAACTAAGTGTAAATTTTCCTTTTGATATACTTTTTTTAAGTTCAAAGGCTATTTGTGTTGTAAGGATATCGAAGAGGAACTTGGAACAAATGGTAGCACAGTGAACGCTTTTAGAGCGTCTTAATAAAAATTTTAAAAAAACAGTGCCCCGGTAAATTCGCACACGCTTGAAATCTTGTACTCATCCTCGGATTTAATAAATCCATGAGCCACTATGTTAACTGTAGTTCTACTTGTGCGCAGTATCTATGAGTTGTCTCGTCGAGACTTTTGATCTTTATCTTGAATGAGTTGTCAGTGGAGGATGCTAGTTTTGCTCTGAATTGTAGTTCTACTTGTGCACAGTAGCCGTGAGTCGTCTCGCTCAGACTTTTGATTGACATTCATTACTCTTTTTCTATTCAGCGTATCAGAGTGAACGCCCTATTAGAAGATGAAGCTGGGTTGGAAACAGCCAGGTTACTGACTTAACATCAGATATCAAATTACAGTAATTTATATATTATTTATTAGCTCTTAATGATATGATCTATGAAACCCATTAGAACTCTAAGTAGACAGTTACAAGATAGTCCTTTCAATAAATAGAAATATTATTTATTAAGTAAAAATGAGTTAAATGGTTGTTCTCGGTGTTTTGACGTTTTACAGATTGAGAACATACGCTTTTTTGAAACTCTCTTCCCCTTCTTTAAATTATATAAAACAAATTTATAACTTTTAAAATGTTTTAGAGCCGTTGCAAGAAGTATATCACATCTATTTTTTTACTGATGCGAAAATGTTTGTGTACATATGTATCAAACACTACCCCTAAAAAGAAAATTTATGACGTTTAAATGTATTAGGGACCATTCATTTTTTATGGGTAGGGGGGGAACAGTGGTTTCAAATTGCCTCTGAAAATTATTGCGTGAAACCCCCCCCCCCCTCACTTTTTACTTAAGGTTTTGAATAATAAATATTTGGAAACTTTCACCAATTCTTTTAGCTACAGCTGATATCAGCGATAGCTACTTTGTCATAGTTATGTATGAGTTTGAGGATGCGTTACTAATAACCACAAAATAACCAAGTAGACTGTCATTTTTGTAGCTACACCCGAGAATAAGTCGAAAATTGTTAACGATCCCAAACATAATTTCTTTAAAGTACAAAAAGAAATCCTATTATATCATTTTCTTTTTAAATTAAGAATATCATTTTCAATTGCTCATATAACAGTTGAGCACGCCACTCAGGTAAACCAGCGGTCTATCAAGAATTTTAGCATCAAAACGAGTCTGTCAGGTCGTGCTTAGTCTAAGATTGACCCAATAGACTCCTTTTGATGCTAAACTCATTGAAATACCGCTTGCTTGTCACAGTGGCATGCTCAACTGTAATGAGAGTTGTTGTTATATAACTTCATTTTTTCATATTTAAAATCAAAAGTAAAACTGATAAATGATTTAGGAAGCTGCCATAAAATTGATTCTTCACTTGAATTGTACTGCTTTGATTATAACCTTGATAGATTAAACAGTGCTAACCAGAAAAAAAGAACAGTTATTATTCTCTTTTTTGATCTCTCGGTTATTATTCATCCTTAATGTTTTTTATGAGAAACAACTGCATGCAATAATCAGAAAACATGGTCCAAAAGTATAAGAAAAGGCTAAGAGTGATCCCATTGTTGTCCATTAAATAATTAAGAAATAAAACATTTTTTCTGTGCCTTCATAGCGCTATGAAAACCGAGGCGCACG
>JAOTRI020117866.1:0-2500 GCA_028564885.2 Zoanthus sanctaehelenae | reverse complement strand
CGTCCAGGAGAGCTACAATTTAGAAAAGAAATTTGTTCTATTTTATATACTTTAGTTCCTTTTTCTCAGCGGTTTTATGCGTGTTCAACAATTCTATCTATTACTGGCAGTGCAGAGTCTAAACCTCTCAGATTCTTGTGTCCAATGATATTTAGCATTTGATTTAGTGCCGATCGATAGTAAATGGTCACTGATTCTATTTTGTTCCTATGCTTGATATTTTCACAAATGATATTTAACTACAAAAGGAAAGACTGAATCTCTCTTTCTGAATTTCGCGTGAAATAGAAAGATCGACGGAACCAACAAAGAAACTGCGACATTCCAGTTAGAATATTAAAAAAACTTCTATTAATAAACACTTTTTTTACTAACCTCCTCATCCGTACTCAGCAAATTCGCAACAACACCTTGAGAAAATACAAAATAGAATACGCTCATAGAGAAGGAATTTTAAATGGCACACAAATTGGAGTGGAAAGGGAGCAAGGGACTGTGCCTTGGAACTTAAGCCCGAAGATGGCTGAGGTCTGATGTTTGAGGTCCCTTCTCGGCCATCGTAATTTACACTTGTAGTAATAAGCATTTATTGACTGGCGCCAAGGAAAACGGATTTGAGTTAAGAGGTATAACAACATTCATTAATCCAGCAGTATGTTTCAAACGTTTATCATTTTCCACAATAGTTCATGATGATAAACAGGGTTCAAAATAGCTGCCGGCAATAGCCAGTAGATTTAGCACCTTGCCGGCAATTTTCATTGATTGAATTGATATAAGAAAAGGAACCGAACAAGCAGATTCACTAGTATAGCTTGGTCTTGTAAGTTACTTATGTTGAGACCATTTTGAAAACAGGATATTTTACCTGGCTACGAAAACAGCCAGCAAAAACGTTTGGACCAAACAAAAGTGCATACAAAATAAAACAAACTTTCAGAACGTTATTTTGAACCCTAATACAAAAAAAAAAGCTTAAATTTACAAGTTTTTACAATCATTTTCATTCAAAAACATATACCTAGTTTGGCTACCCGAACAAGACGAGTTCTTATTTATGGGTTTTACTGTAATGCTTCTATAGTCCAGATCTATTAAGGGAAAACAAGTATAATGATCACTTATACCTTGAACTGTCTTCAGATTTTGGATGATTGATTCGTTATCTGTAAATACCAAGTCAAGGATATTTTGAGTATTTCCTTGTTTGCGGGTAGATGTCCATACCTTCTGATGGAAACCGTGATCTGCCATTAATAGGCCTTTTCAAGGATAGCGACGCCTTATTGTTAGGGGTGCAAAACAACTTGGGCGAGTGCGCGGTTGAATGAATAGTTTCTTTGTATTGCCTTGTGTTTTGTTCAATTTCCTGCTTCACTGAATAATATTTTCAAGTTAAACTTTTAGGAAACGCTCTTTAAAACCAAATTGTTGTAATGGAAGTATTTTTTATCCGTATTATTTGTGTATGGCTAGTGCCAGCCAGAGGAAACGTTGAAATACGACGATTTTCTTCATTGGACGGTGTCGTCTTTAAAAAACTTTCTGGCGCTACGAGGTTTGAAACAAAGCGGATCAAAAGCTGAATTAATCGCCCGTGATTTTGAGCATACGAACTTAAAGTTCCAAGAAAATGTACCCAGGAGCAGATTTATCAGAAGATTCGAGAGGAATACACGAGAAGGTTACTGTTAAATTCGATTAAAACTGATCCAGAACAACTACCATGTGAGCCACGGACAGATGATGTTCAACAATGGCAAACTTTTTAGCTACATCCTAAGAGTAAAAGCCGTGGACGTCGATTATATCGGAAAGTATAAAGATCAAAAGGCACATTCATACTGGATGAGTGGTTTTGTTAATCCAATGTATTTCGCCAAATGCCCTGTAGACAATAAGATTATTTTTCTTCAAGGTAATGTTTGTCCCTCGCAAAGATTAAATGACGATCCACACCAAGTTTGGGTATGTGTTGAGGTTGAAGGTAAAAACAGTAACTGCAGAATGGTAACCTCTTCAGTCTTGGTGCACTTGCACTGCAGGAACACGAGAGGCATTTCCAACAGCGACACGCTGCTTAAAAAAGGAGAAAAGAGTAGCCCGACACGGGAGTCGAAAGATGATCTGGTCGACACGGTTGCAAATGATATGAATGCTGATGAGCAAACCGACCAAGATGTATCGGAAAAGCTCGCAAAACTCGTCAATAAGAGATGGTCGGAAAAATTAACCTTTGATAAACTAACAGAAAAATTAAAGAAAGCATTCCCGACCCGGGAACTTTGGTAGCCTAGTTGATCCACGTGTAAACCCTGAAATATGGGTAAACATGGGTCACACGGCCAGACGAGTGGATCTCAGAGCACCAGATACGCAGAACATCCTTGCTAAGGTGGGCACTATTATTGCAAAATGTACCCGACAATTTGCTCAAAGCCCGCGAAAAAGATGCCAAGAAAATTGACCTTGATGAAATGGTTAGTTTTCATACCGATGC
>JAOTRI020117855.1:0-12403 GCA_028564885.2 Zoanthus sanctaehelenae | reverse complement strand
GTTCATTATTCTTGTTTTTTCATTATATGTGAACAAGCCTCCGAGAAGGAGCCGAAAGCTTGTATGCTTTAATTTTATTTAAAAAATAAAGAAGCCTAAGCCGTGTTTTAGACTGTGATAAAATACGACGGCCATTTGAGAACACTCGAGAAATGTAAAAAACACGAGCCGCACGCGCTCTGAAAAACAATAAAACACGCTTTTTTTATGTTTTATACTCTGATAATAGATATCTGAACAGACGTAACTACAATGCTGTTAAAAAAAAAAAGATTTTCGACCAATCAGAGCGCGCGTAGGGTCCTATCTATTTTATAATTAACAAATTGCGGCTCGTGTTTTTTACATTTCCCTCGTGTTCTCAAATAGCCGTCGTGTTTTATCACAGTCTAAAACACGACTTAGGCTTCTTTATTTGTTAATTAAACACGCACCTTCCTCAAAGTTTAATCGTTTTTGAAAGTACATTTTGTTAGCAATTATCTTGTGCATATTTGTATCGTAGTCTACCTCATCTTCATCACGTTTATCACAGTAATGAGATATAATTTATGTTTGCATTTTGTTTGTTTTTTTTAAATTTTTAGCAATAAACAGTTATAGTTCTAGTTTAGCTTCTGTATTTTAGTGTAAATAGAAATTTATAGTTATTGTTTTATATTCTAAATTTTAGCAAATGTAGATGTGTAATAGATATTGTTTGGAAAGTGCCTTGGACATTTATGGAGATGAGCGCTATAGAAGTTTAAATTTATTGTTATTATTATTTTTTAGTTTTTCATCTCAACTCAGTACTCGACTGAAAAATTTTAGATACGTAAGCTATAAGTTTTTGGCGAAACGATAAAAGTTTTTAGTTTTCTTGAAAGCAAGTTTCTACAATTTACTATTTAGCAGTTTCTTTATAACTAGGAATAGTTCTTTATCCATACGCAATTTATTTTACTATTTTTGTTGTTTTTCTTAAGCGTATAGTTTTACTCTTCTTTTTGTTTCAAAGCTGTTTGTGTGTTTAGAAATGATAGATTAATCTGCACGAAAACACTCAACGGGTGAAAAGGTCCAAGCAAACTGTTGACAAGTAAAACGCATAAATAATTTTACAAACAAACCATGAACATGCCATGTTAAAAACTGAATGTAGATCAGTTCTTATTCAGTTTATCGTCAAGAAACTATCCGTGATTATACTTTTAATATATGTTAAAACGCAAATCAAATTTAACTAGAGAACTTCTTAAAACAAGATAAATTTTTAGCATTTTTTTTCCGTACATCGTTTTATTTAATGTATATGTTACTCTTTCTTACGACAGTTGAAAACTTTTGTCATGTTTCCAGTTGCCAAAAAAATTAAACGAAAGATGAATTATTTAAGTGATGCTATTAAAAATCTATACAATTTGTCCGTGTGCAGAAAAACTAGCTCTTTATAGGTTTTAATATAAAAATTTCTGTGTTTTGATATATAAGACGTTTTAGTAAGGGTATTAAGAGTGTAAGAGTGTATATATATACGTTTGTCACAACTTGCAACACTACAGTTTCAGTGACCTCCTAATCGCCACGCATGCATTTTTGGATCCGTGCGGTTATGAATTAATAATCGACAGGATCTTTTGTGTTTTCCGCTTGACGCAAACGCTGAGAGAGTTTCTATTTTCTTGTAAAAGTAATGGCTAAGACTTCGCCGTTTTGTTTTGAAAAATGGAGACGAAAAGCTTTGTCGGACATCGTAACGGATAAAAATGCCCGACTGTCGTTTCCAAATGGCCTTGTAAAGACAAGAAGCGAGGTATGACAGACAACTTGTTAAAATATTAGTTTTTAAATTTTTGTTTTAGACAAAATACGGAACGCTTTATCTGAACAGATTGCTGTGCGTTGTGTACATGGGCTTATATTGATATCTTTGTTATTTCTTGTCAGCACTTCACACAATTGAACCAGTACAAGCTGTTGGAAGAAATTGGCAAGGTAAATTTCCTTTTGACTAATGTTTTGTCACAAACACTAATTCAATTTTAGGGTTTAAAATATTCTTGTAGCACTTTCTTCAATCAAACAAGTAAAGTAAAATTGAACGTTTCTTTATGTTTGACGTGACCCTTGCGTTTTAGCAACGTCGTGTCATTATAGGTTGTCAATAAATATCAAAATGTGTATTTCATAATTTTGTAAATGGTAACTTTTGCTTTTAAAATAGTTAAAAAATAACGCTTTTAAATAGAATTGAACTTTTAAACTAAGACTTTCATTGAGAAATCGCCTACTTGACAAACCTTTTTGCTACTACTAATTCAGTTCAGTAATAAATAATTTCTTCCGAGGTTTTGATTTTATACAATGAAAAGAATTTGAATAACCACATGACTTGCGTTTTAAGCAATTACAATACTTTTATCTAAATCAGTATCGGTATCAAATTGTGGATGTTTTTTTTGTTTTAATGCATTGTTTGTTTGTATTTAATTTAGGGATCTTACGGAGTTGTTCGTTTGTGTTATTCGGACTTTGATCAAAATAACTATGTAAGTATATCCTTTTATCATAAAATTGTCATTTATATATCTTTTTCTTTCTCTTATCGGTAAAAGATCTTTGTGAGAAAACATCACAGCGTGGTGACTTCCCTTTAGTCCTTGTTTTCCGGCCTCTTTCGATAAAGAATATAGGTTTTTACAACACTGTTAGAATGAGAAAAGTGCATTTTTAGTGTAACATTTTTCAAAATCGTTAAGCTTTAAACATAATCTCCTTCACTTTTAAAATTAAAGTATTTTTCTTGCGATAGAAACTATCTCACGGAAACGATCTCTTAGGGAAACTCAAAAGTTCCTAAATAAAAATAAATTATGTAATGTATTCTGTTTTATTTTCTTATACAGGCAATGAAGATCATTTCTAAGAAGAGAGTAATGAGAAAGGCGGGTCTGAGTAAGTCGCTTTCATGTTGTTGCATAGTAGATGAATACCGTTGAGAAATCATGATTTCTCCCTTCATTCATTTCTGTCTCATTCAACATCAATCAACCAGATCTTTCTCATTTTGCAAATTTAGTCTCTTCCACATACAGTTTAACAGTTTCCTTCTCTGTCTTCCTAAAGCTCTCTTTCCCACCACCTCAGTCTCTATTACACTATATGTAGCGCTCTATATTCTGTCATCCTCTCTCAGAACAACATCAATAAAATCCGTCCATTGTCTTTCTTTGACGGTATAAATTATAGCTATTAACTGTGTCTTTGTTTTTCTCTTATTCAACACTTCTCATTCACCGCCCTCTGTACGGCTTGCAACCCCAAGCATTTTTCTGTAAAACCACATTTCTGCTGCCAAAAATCTCTCCATCTCGACTTTCCTTATGGTGCAAGACTTGCAGCTGTAGCAGTTACAATTATCTTAACTTTTTCAGTCCCAGTTGTACTATTAATTTCTCCCGACTTTTCATTGAACAAGTTTGAGAGAATTTAACTTTAAATCTTCAGTAGTTTTATATGTTTGACCAATTTTCATTTTCTCTTTTCCAGATGTTCTATTTTGTACGTATTATATAAGGAGATGTTGTGTGTTGATAATCGACTGGGATTAAAAGGGTTAACATAAAAAAGGCTCGTCTTGTCTGAGTAATCATCAAACTTATATAAGAGGAAACACTTGAAATATTCATGTGTGTCTTTTGTAGTAGGAGTAACTTGTCATTTATAGTTGCTGACGAAGCGTTAGCGAAGTCAGCAATCCCATTCTGGGAGATAAAGTCGGCTTTTACTTCCGTTTGCCATAGATGGTTGAGCTTCTAGCTGTTTTTAAACATGTTAAAAGTTTGTAATTACAGTATAACAGCGCGCGATGAAAAACAGCAACAATTTTCCGAGAAGTTCCATTTATTTCGTAGTAGTTAATCGTTTCTTATATAGTATACAGATACTTGCTAGGAAGTGAAAAGCGAAATATCTTAAACAGTTTAGCAGATACAGCTGTAATTCTGGATGACGTTTGATTCTTGCTTACCTCTGCCATTTTGTAATTTCTTCACTCAAGCGCGCGTTCCCCAGCTTGAAACCAGCACCACTCGACCAGCTATGGCCGCGCTGATTTTATTTGCATCAACTTTTTTGTTTGCATCAACTTTTTTATTTGCATTAACTTTTTTATTTGCATCAACTTTTTTATTTGCATCAACTTTTATGTTTGCATCATTTATTTGCATCCGGCGACTTTTCTATTTGCATCGACAGTTTTATTTGCATCGATTTTTTATTTTCTCTTACCTTTTTTTATTGGCATTCTTTTTTTTAAGTTTGCATAAATTTTTTAATTTGCATTCAATTCCTTTATGTGTTATGTCTGAGCCTTCTGGGCCACCGTAGTTTCGCAATGCCAAGTGAAGACCCACGCGATCGATGGATCAATTCCCCAGCAATAATGGCAAAGTAACACACAAGGTCATAAGAATGTGTTGGAAGATAGGTTTGCAATGCGATCTGAAAAACAAAACAAAATTGCATTTGTAATTATATCTTTTAGTAAATGACACTATTCAACAAAACTATAAAAAATAGCTAGTCATGGACTCCATGTAGCTGCAGCAATGAAGTTCTTGCCCTTGGCGAGTAATATAGAGCAAACGCTTCTTTCAGTAGCTTGAGTACCCTGTGCGACTCCTATACACTTTCACTTGGGTACCCTGTGGCTATTTGTTACCCACCGTTATCCTCTTATACAGACCCATGACGAAGTTGCTACCGCAGATATCAGCTGTAGCTACTAAAACCAGTGACAACGTGATAATTAATAAATATGGAAGAATATCAAAGGCTTTCTGAGCCACCTTATGGATGAATATAAAGTTTACAACAAAGTAGTATTATATTACAAAAGTAATTAGCTTGTAGTAATGGTAACGTTTTGAGTTTGCAAGTTGTGAAAGCCTGAGTTCAAACTCCGTGAAAGGATTTTTTTTCTGTATGTTTTAATTTATTTCTCAAATTTTATTTTCTAATTATTTGTTTATACTTTCAGTGTTTTTTCCAGTTATTCAAAAGTACGCATGGTTCCATGACGTGTAAAACATATTCAAAATTTTTCACCGTCTATTTGCAAATCTTAGTATAGCCTAGTAGTTAGTGCGCCAGCTTTAGAACAAGAGGTCCCGGGTTCCAGACCGGGTTGAAGTATTTTAAAACGGGTTTTCCTTATAAATTTATATATTAATGCATACATTAATTACCCGATTAAAAGTTTACAGCCGAGTAAGTGAGCGAGTGAATTCATCTTACTCCTAAACCTAATCAATGACTGACCTCATCCGTGAGGTAAAAATGGGCTTTGGTGAAAAGGGGAAGGTACCGGGAAAGTCTCTTACCCTTTTTGAAAACATTTTCATCTGTTTATGGGCTATGCGGGCTTCAGACTAATCGGCTTAAACTCTGCTTTTAGGAAAACCTGGTGACAGAAATAAAAATCCGGGGTTAGAAAGCTTACAAAGAGAAATCGCAATACTTAAAAAAATCGATCACCCGAATGTGGTTCGCTTATTTGAGGTAAGGCAAGCTTTCAGCTTATAAAACAAAAAGATTAACCGTCGCGTAGTTAGCCTAGCTGGTAAGGTGCAAGTCTATCAAGCTGGAGGCTTGGGTGTAATTCTCGGCCGATCCAACTCTGAGGATCTTTTAAGTTGCTTCCTTTAATTTAGATAATGGTGTAAATGGTTTGTTTACAGATTCACGTACACGAAAGCTGCTTAATGAATGAGAAATTCTGATAATGCACGGGTCCCAAGACACTTTGAATTCTCGAGGACCACTACGTCGACTACCTAGAACAATAGTGAATACTATAATTGCATGCTGGAATGCATCGAGCTGAGCAGATTTTTCTCTTAAACGTTAAAAGACTTATTGTTTGACTACGTCTCCCTGAAATTAGTGACTTAAGAACTGTGATGAGGATTTTTAGGTTTCAATGGTTTTGTCTAGGAATTTAAATATTTGTGAAGCACGTTAGATATGTTTTAATTAGTTACAAGTAGCTTAATTATTCAAAGAGTTAAATATGTATATTCAAGTGAGGTCATAACGCAAACACACGAAGTTTCGTTTGGGTTATGACCTACACTAGTTCACTAGAAAATATATTAGAGCCCGCCGCTAGAACACAACTTTCATTAAATAAATATCCGCGTTTCTGAAGTAGCTAAATGTTTTTGTTTTTGTGCTAAATGCTCTCCAAAGTTATAATAATAGTAATGTAGTTGATAATCTTGGGCGTAAATATGTTTTAGGCCCTTCTCAGCGCTCATTTAAACCTTCGCTGCGCTCTGGCTAAAATGAGCCTGAGTCGGGCCCAAAACATATTAATTACGCCCGCGAACATCAACTATATTGTTATAATATACCCACGGGCTGGCGATAAAAGGAACGAGAAATGAAAATAATGGGCAAGACAAAGCCGAGTCCATTATAAGGAATTTCGAGTTCATTTTATCACCAGCAAGTGGGTACATTTGAAAACAAACTACGAACTAAAAGTAACTAACCCTTTTAATAAGCAAACAGAGTTCACTGCATTGCAAGGCGCGCCTTACACAACGAACTTCAAGCAAGAGTCGAGCTTGAACATTTTAATTAATGATAAGTACATAATTAATATTGCATATTAAATTTAAATAGGATAACAGAAATAACAAAAAGGCATTAATGGAAAATGATTTTAAAAAGACAGAACTCTAATAAATGCAAAAAAATAATTTTCAGTTAAGTAAATGCAAAACGAAGCTTTTACTAAAATTTGTCAAAAGCTGAAATTAAATTGCAAATTAAAACCAGCAAATACCTTGTTTTTAACTTTATCAGCATATCCTTTGGGAAGTTAGTTCAATGTTATAATAAATCATTAGAAGAACTCAACCAGCATCTGAAATGTTTTCTCACGCCGCCATCCCAGATCGAGAAGTACCGATTCACCATCTTGAAGATTTCTTGTCAAAACAAGTCAGGAATCTGTGTATTTTCGCTCCAAAATGTTTGCACCATAGAACAAACCAATTACAACAATTGAAAATCCGGTGTTTAGTAAGTCTGGCAAAGAAAGAAAGAAAGCCAAACTCGGCAAACATATCTAAAACTAAAAGGCGGGAAAACTGTTCGACGTGCGCCCAATACCCGCCAAATTTAATAACTTTAGTGTGTACTTCAACTTTTTGTATAGTCGGAAACATTTGCATTTCGGCCATTCGCAAGCAATCGAAAAGAATATTGTAAATTGTTGATAATGAACGGTGTGCGTAGTCTGTTCTCTGATTTATCATGGTCATGTGATTGATTTTGACCAATTGCACGCGCGGATTTTTTCCAGTGAACAAGGGTTGTTTATTAAAGTATTTCCAATAAAAGATTCATTGTTTTTAACATTTCCGAACAATGCATTCACCTCAAATTGTATATGAAAAGTGTGAAAGACTTTCAGTTCGTGTTTTTTTACAATTAGATGCACCTTTTGCTGGCCAGGCAATTGTTCATATTGCACTCAGCTTCGCTTTGTGCATTATTGAACTTTTTTGTTCGTTATTTGCCAATCCTGTCCGTGTATTTCCAAACAAAACACTCACATCAGTGTGTATAACGAAAATGCAAATAATAAAGTTATGATAATGATAATGGCAACGGTAGTGATGGTGATGATAATGATTCCTTTAATTGATGATAGCAATGGTGATGATGCTGATGACGACGATGATGACGTTGATTGATAATACGGCGACGGTGATGATGTTGAAGAAGATAACAATGACGATAATTAATGATACGGCGATGGTGATGATCTTGATGACGATGATTAATGATACGGCGATGGTGATGATGGTGATGACGATGATGACGCTATATATTTGATACTGACGACGGTCATGCTAATAACGTTAATTGATAATGACGATGATGATGATGCTGATGACGACAATGATGACGTTAATTGATGATGGCGACGGTGGTGTGCTATTGACGATGATGATGACGATAATTGATGATACGGCGATGGTGATGATGGTGATGACGATGATAATGACGCTATATAACGGTAATTGATAATGGCGACGTTGATGATGCTGATGACGACAATGATGACGTTGATTGATGATGGCGACAGTGGTGTGCTTTTGACGATGATGATGACGTTAATTGATGATACGGTGATGGTGATGATCTTGATGACGATGACGATAATGATGACGATAATTGATGATACGGCGATGGTGATGACGATGATAATGACGCTATATAATTGATAATGGCGACGTTGATGATGCTGATGACGACAATGACGTTGATTGATGATGGCGACAGTGGTGTGCTATTGCCGATGATTGATGATACGGCGATAGTGATGATTCTAATGACGATGACGATAATGATGACGTTAATTGATGATACGGCAATGGTGATGATCCTGATGACGATGACGATAATGATGACGTTTATTTATGATACGGCGATTTTTCATTGTAAAGTTCGATGTTTTTATCAGGTTTTAGACGATCCATTAGAAGATAACCTTTACCTTGGTAAGTACAGTAATGTTCTAGAATGCTAAAACATGTTGCAATGTAGCTCTTTCATGTTTCTAATTAAAAAAAGTAATTTGAGCAATTAAACAAAGAAAAAGAGCTCGAGAAAAGAAATTTTATGCTTCAATCGCAATACTAACTGAATGCTGTACTCCAAAAAGTCGGTTTTTATGTATTTTGCTGGTAAAATTAAGGTACATTGCAAGTTGCGAAGTGAATCGTTTCCTTTGACATGTCACTGGTGAAAAAATTAACTCGTGTAACACAGCCATAAAACGGTCATTGACTGGCTGGCTTTGCTAGTCCCTGTAATTATTCTAGGCAGTTAGCGGTAACATTTACAATTTTTAATTGTTTTTCATTGATATTTGTGATTTTTGTCCTTAGCAAGAAAGTGAGTTATTTATAAAGATGGATTGATTTTTAACCCGTGGAAAGCTATCGGGATAGTTGGGGAATAAACAAAAGAAAATTTGTAATTAATCGATTTCCGATCGTCTCAATTTCGTCTGGCGTATTCACGCATTCGTTAAATGGTTGTGAAGAATGCTATTCGGCTACCAATGAAAGGCGTTCACTAGATCACGTGATGTTTTGGTGTTCAGTATATGACTTCGGAAACCAGCACATGTGGTTGATCACGCGTGCAGAAAATTAATCAATGAACTACAGCCAAGATACAACAGATTCCTTAAACAGTATCTTACTTACTCCATGAGCTTATACCACAGGATACCTCTGATTATATATTATGTGGACATTATAAAGCCGCTTTGGTAGCTGACATTACCACATAAATCTAAAATTTATTATATAAGTAGTGAATAAATTATAATTATGATATAAATAATAATATAACTTAAAAATTTTACAATTTTAGCTACATTTATAATACTATTTTAGAGTATATTATTGATTCTTTGTTCGATTTTAATTATTTCAATTTTAATTGTTCTACTTTGTTACCTCGGAGATATTAGCATATCCTTTGCTATACGAGTTGACATTTAAGAAATAGAAAATGGTTTCCGTGTTTACATAACCTGATGTGAACACGCGGGAGGTTGGGAGAATACAAGATAAGCGTAGGAAACCACTCCGCGAATATATTTCTTTTATAAAATAACTAACGAAAGAAGATGGAAACCGTGTTTACATACTATAATATAAAACGCCTTTTCAACCAATCAGAACGCGCGTACCATTTAAATTATTTTATAAAAAGTTTTATTGTATAATGAAACTATATCTTGAGACTGAAATCTTTTTATATTTTAAGTAGTTTTTGCAATTCTTTTTGGATGCATATTTATATTAGTAAAAGTGTATGTAAACTTTTCCCAGATTAATTTCTTATTGTGGCTTTAAAATGCAGTTGAAAATATGCTTTTACGGAATAAAGACTTGCTCTACTCAGCACTAAATCGATTTTTGTAACTGACGTATTCTCAAAATATGCTTGGATTTTTAATTCGTTACTAATTTTTATTTTTTTGTAGTGTTTGAGCTGGTTGAGAAAGGGTAAGTATAACTTTTGCAATCGTTAGGAATAATTTATGAAAAAACACATGCATGATGCCCAACCTGACCAAGTTGGTATTGGTAAAGGGATAACTCGGTAGCCAAACGCACGAATGAATGTAAAAAAAATACATGAAGAAACAAACAAGTGAACGAAAGAGCTGTTGAATAAACAAACAAAATAACGACTTAACGAGCAAACAAACTAATGAGTTAACAAGCAACGGAACAAATAAGTTATTGACCAAACAAACGAGTTATTGAACAAACAAACGAGTTATTGACCAAACAAACGAGTTATTGAACAAACAAACGAATGAGTTAACGAACAAACGAATTTACAAACGAACTAGAAACCAACTGACGAGTTACGAGATAATGAGCTAACGAGCAAAAAATGGAGAAACAAACTAATGCGTTTAAAAACAAATAAACAAACAAAATGAACGAGTTAGCGAACAATCGAATGATAAATAAACTAATGAAATAATGGAGAAATTAATGAAAAACGACTGAATTGGATAACGAGAAAATGAATGAACTTATGAGTTAGCGGACGTGAACGAACTAACGAGTTAATGAACAAGTGGATAAACAAACTCATTAATGAGTTAGCGAACTAGCTAAGATAAGGGACAGATTAAGGAATTTAACGAAATAATGAGATTACGAACAAACGAATGAATAAGGTAATGAACAATGAATGAACAAAGAAATGAGTACATTAAGTAGGCAAGATTAACGCCCAGAGAAAAATTGAATTGGAAGATTGGTGGTAGTTGGGTTGATTAATTAGCTACTTGCTTAATTGACTGCAAAGGTCGAAACGTTTTATTTTGTTTCCTTATGCCAATTAATTTCAGTTAGGCAATTACAATTTTATTTCTCAACTAGAATTTCATTTCTTGTTACAGTGATGTAATGACTATTCCAGGGCCACCCTTAAGTGAGGAAGATGCAAGAAAATATTTCACTGACATGGTTTTAGGAATAGAATATTGTAAGTGAGTTAAAAGCAAAATGCTGTATAAAGAGTTACGCAAAGTTGTTTAACTTGAGCCTTTTAAATCTAAGTCAGAAGTGAATACTTATTGGAGGTGAACTAAATCTATTTTTCAAGACAAACAAAATGACTAGTCACTTTATATATATAGCGTTTCATTAACTACTTCAAAAGTTAGAATGAATAACACCAATTATTTCTACTCTTCAAGACAAACAAAATGAATGGTCATTTTATAGGGTTTCATCAACTGGTTCAAAAGTTGAAATGAGTAACACCAATCATCATCATCTTTAATTATAAAAACTTGCGATAGTAGAAAACGCATTTGAAACAATTTATAAAGGTTAAAAAGCGTGAAAACTTTAAAATACATAAAAATATTTAAATCATAAATCATGATTTCACAGCGTCATTCTAAAACTCTAAAAATATAAAAATTAACCTGCTTTTTGTACTTTAACAAAGATTATTGGAATGCTACTTGTGTGGTATCCTGAGAATCGAAAATACCTTTAAAGATCAATCATGTAATTAACTTAACTTTGACTGAATCTCATTGGGTGTTGTAAGACTAGGGTTCAATTCCCTTATGAATAACATTTCAAAAAGTAAGCAGTTAAATTTGGATTGGCACCTTTTTTATGATTAAAAAATTCTTACGTTTACTTTTGTGACTTGGTGTTATTCATTCTCTCTTCTATCTTCCTCGACAAGCTAAACAAGTGCTTACTTTATTGGATTTCGTCAGTTGGTTCAAAGTTTACAGCGATGAATTTCATTCATTTTTACTCTTAAGGAACAAATAGTAGTCTCTATGTGTAGAACGCGGTCAAAACTAATCAGGTCATTTGAATAGAGCCTCAGTTCTTGGTTCAAATACGGTGGTTTACCAGTAGCTCTCTTAAGGCCATTCTCTACCCTAACACCAGTTTCTGGCTTTTTTTTGTGATATTTTTGAAGATATCTCCGTCATTATTATAAAATGCGAAAAAAACGATAATCACTTTACAGATTTAGTAAAAAGAAATCAAATATTTTCATATTTTTTGGATAAGATATAGTATTTTTTAAGAGAAATTTGAGTTTGGAGGAGTTTAGTGAAGTTTGAAAATTAATTTTGGAGTTAATATAACAATATAGTTAATGTTCGCGGGCGTAAATATGTTTTGGGCCCGACTCAGGCTCATTTTAGCCAGAGCGCAGCGAGAACATCAACTACTTTACTATTATTATAACTTTGGAGAGCATTTAGCACAAAAACAAGAACATTTTGCTACTTCAGAAACGTGGATATTTATTTAATGAAAGTTGT
>JAOTRI020117854.1:0-23018 GCA_028564885.2 Zoanthus sanctaehelenae | reverse complement strand
CACGATCCCTGGGCACTACACAACGTGGGATGTTTCCATGGCAATGCCTTATATGGGTTAGAGAAAGCCAAATGATCGTTTTCATACAAAAAATTGTTTAAAATGGCAAAAACTCCCAGTAGTCAGAGGGTTAAACGCTTTACTTAAGCGATTTTATGCGGAAGTAAAATGAATGCGTGCAACTTTAAACAACAAACTGAATTTTCAATTTTTCATGTATAATATTAATAAGTAATCATACAATGTCTCGTTCAATTTTGAAATAATTTACACTCGTGTGTTTTTCAAAAAAGCTCAAATTTTCATACATTTCTGAAAACCCACTCATGCAAATTATTTCCAAATTGAACTCGATACCGTATGATTACCTATACAAATATCTTATATACCCTCATTTGCTTGGTCTGTCCAGGAGAATATTTGCCCTTAGTCTTTCACACAGACCTCAGGCAAATATTTTCCTGCACAGACCGCGCACTCAATTATTAAGATATTTGTATTTTGCTTACCTTGCATAAATTTGTATTATCATATAATTATCCACAAAATACTTATATTTCTCCCTTTCGAAAACGTGTTATTTTCCGTAGTGAAAATAACAAGTTTTCACTAATGAAAATAACACGTTACCATGGTTACACCTTGAGTGTGCTTCACGGAAGCTTTGCGATTCATTCAACATGGCTGCAAAGTATTTTATGGAGATATTTTTTCAACACTTGAAGATAAAATCCGTATCTCTGCACGCCCATGTAATATCGTCTATTTATTTCACATTTTCTCAATATTTGTCCCAAAAGCCAAAATCGGTTTGACTACAATATTGCAATAAATTATACAAAAAATATGTTGAATCACAATGATTTTGGGAAAGAATCTGGGCAAACATCTGTAAAAATGGTTGCAATATGATCCATAGAAATGGAATATTAATTAGCCATTTTGTGAGGGTGACTCAGTTTATTAGGCAAACACAGTTGTCTGCAAGCCTTTCTGCAAGGAAATTCAGTCAAGATCTAGAACAACCACTGGAAGTCCAGTACAAATGATGCATACCTGCCAACCCCTCAGAAGTCAAAACCTGGAGACTTGCCATAAAAGATCTGGAGATTTGGAGATTGGCATCAAACTTCAATATCAGCCAGATGGATGTTCAAATCAATAAAACAATTTTCGAATATTCCAAAAAAATGTCAAATTAACAAATAAATGGATTTGTGTTCATTGTTATATAGTTTTATTGACTTCTTTGCTTTTTTAATAAGTTCCTTATCTGGTGTCCACTTAGAGCAAGGTGAAATTACCTGTTTTTACAACTAGTTTCAGTTTGGATTGCACAAATCATGGCTCAAATAATTTACTTTTCTCTAAATGAAGGAACATTTTCAAAAACCACCATAAGGTTTTAATAGCAAACTGTGAGACCGTTAGATCATGCCTAAAACCAAGAGTGAATTGGCAGGTCTGATGATGTAATCTTTTTGGCCGGCTGTGTTCAGTCATGCTAACCCTCCCAGATAATTCGGGAGTCTCCTGGATACAGTGCGAATCTCCTGGTCTCCCTCACAGGTAACTAAATCTCCCGGATAAAAGCGACTTTGAACCTTAACACCACTGTAAACTAAAGTCCTGTTTCCAAATTTACTCAAGTCAATAAAAATTCAGATTTTTAAACTCACCTTGCCAATTCTTGAGGTATTTTTACGCAAACATTTAATCACAAAAGCACACGCTCTTAACAGAAACTATTTACAAAAGCTTTCTTCGTTTTCATGACCATTTAATGGATTGTCTGGTGGGATATCTCTGTAAACCATTAAAAACAAAAATCGGAACGGTAAACTTTATTACAAGTACTTGGATGAACTTTAAAAACAATCCATATTCATTGCGTCATCAATGACGCAACTTCGTTTAACTTTAAGTATTCGGAAATTTTCAAGTCAACTTCGGAAGTATTCGGTAGTTTTTTTAGAGTTCTAAGACAACTTCGGAAATCCTCGTCCTTATTTTTGGGAAAGAAGTCGTTGGAAGAGGGGGTCAACACTTTTTCCTTGGGAAGGAGGGGGGTAGTTTGATGCCGGTGTATCTCCAGATTTTAGATCTCCAGAGGTTGGCATCTCTGTGTGTTAGAAACCTAAAGGGGCTAATAGTTGAGATATCAAAAAAAGAGAAACTTTATAAGCAAGTTTACTTTTTAAACTACAGTATCTAATGTGTATAAGGAAATAAATAACAACAACAACAATTTAGTATCTTCAAAATAATTAATACCTTTACAAAAATTATAAACAATCTTTGCATAATTTTCAACATCTGCAATTTACAAGATCTACATTGTTACATTTTTAAATACTGTACAGTTGATAAAGCTATTAATATACATAAAAATAATAAAATGCTATATGAACACACAAATAGTGTTCAATTTAATAAAAGATTCAGAAGAAATACTGAGACTTACTTTCTGTGAAAGGTTCAACATTCGTTTTGGATTTGTTTATTTTGATTGAGCATGTAATTCTATTATTAGAATACAATAACTGTTTAAGATATAATTTTCTATGTTCAACGATTATTTAAGACATACCGTGTAAAATTATAAAATTTATAACTTAATCAATGAATAAATGCGTCAACTTCTGCAAGACGTTTTATACTTAGTGCCGGCACTTGAAGAATAACTAATGACTCTACTCTGCTCTAGTTTACAGTATACAGAATCTATTGTTAGTATGATCGAATTCGAACTAAAATAAACTAATATCAAGTGCATGGAGTTTGGTTGCTTCAGGAAACCTAACACACAATATCAAAGCAAGTAACATTTCAAACATATTTGAAAAGTACGATGATCATACTTGGATATTATTTGCAAGTTTAGCCTTTAGGTTCTTGCAGACATATTCTACAAAATGATGATCATAACGACAATAGAAATTAGAATATAAATGCAATACATCTTGTAAATATCGTAAAAATTCTCACCGGTAAGAATTGTCCTTAGGCAGTAAAACCAAAACAAGATACAGTTGTGTGCATGGAACACATGTGCCACTGTGGATTTCCCAATGGCTACCCACGAGACGAATGTTCAAATACCACTTCCGTAAATTTGCATTTTCACGTGTTAATGATTAACATACAAAAAACAATACAGCGGCACACGTGAACGATGCGAATTCATTTTCAACGTATCTTTAAATGAAAATAAGAGAAACAACGCTAATGAAAATTTAAGTATAAAAGAACTGTTTAAATGATTGCGTATTTTTACAACCAACTTTTTTATTTAAAAAGCGAAAATGACGTTATTCACAAAATCGTCAAAATTTTAATTGAACAACATCTATTTATTGGTGCGAGCGAGCGAAGCGAGTGAGCAGCATACTATTCCCAACGAATGGGCTTCCTGTGGCGCACGATAATAACCGTGAACTAAGTCAATTTCGTGGGCTGGCTGGCTAGTTTCTTTTATTACCATTTCGTGATGAGTTTATGTTTATAAACATATCAATTGTTCTTGTAAATAAATTGTATATGTATATTCGTTCTAATGCTGGTTTCACGTTTTTTGTATGTCCGTTTTTATTTTATTTTTATTAATTTGGAACTCATCTCTTACTTGAAATAAATAAACAAATGATCCATACGATAGGATTGGCTAAGAAGAACGATTCTTTGATACTTTTTATCCATACAAAAACATTTTGCAGTTCGGATATCGCAGCACTTCACTTTCGATAGAAACTGCTAGACTAGTTGTAAATATAGTACCAAGATTCCCGTTGAGAATTTAATGATGCGGCGGGACGACGAGATGACAGAACGAAACAAGATGACACGACGAAACGGCGAGATGAAGAACAAGACGACGAGATGACAGAACCAAACTACATGACACGACGAAACGGCGAGATGACACGACGAACGACAAGATGACACTACGAAACAACGAGATGAACATTTTGTCCGGGAATTGACGCCAAATAGGGAAAACGTATATTTAATATGACATGGACAAAAAATATACACGCTTTTTTTAATAAGAATACGCTTTATAAGATTGTTCAAGATGAAATTGGCCAAAAAGTTAGGAATGTCTTAAGAATATTGCCTTCTTAACCCTTTTCTATCCAAGGGGGTAGTAATTAATTTAATTAAAAAAACAGCATGTATATATATACAATCTCTATTTGGTTCTAACTTTGATTATATTTTACCAAATTCGAATTGCAATGTCTTGGGTTTTTGTTACTTAAAAATCTTTGTAGGTTATTTGTTTTAACCCTTTTTTGCCTTTTGAGTTTTCTCTTTTGTTTCTAGGCACGAAAAGTTAGATACGGCCTTAAGAATGTCTTAAGAATATGATAGGATGATTTAGACTAAAAAATTAAGAATATTCATCATGAAACAAAAAAACACCATTCTTATAAAAAAACGTGTATATTCAATTTTAACTATGAAGACTTAGGGAAACACTTATATATTTCAGGTATATTTTTAAAATATGTTGAATATTTGTTTCAAATGTTCGGGTGTGGAGTACTACTTTTTGCATGTTCAAATAATTTAAAAAATGGGGTTTAAGAAATGAAAGATGTGTTTTCTTTACAGATGATAGCGTGAGTGAAAACTATCACAATCTCTATGTACAGCAAAGTCTTCTGATCCCTTTGTAAAAATAAGTACAGTGTCTTTAAAAGTAATTGGAAAATGATACATTGTTTTTCGATATCGAAGTAAAAAATTCGAACTGTATACTGCAATGTATAGCTCACAATTGCTCAGATCAAAATCGCACTGTACCTCACTAGTGAAACACTTCAAGAGACATTGTCATTGGGGTAAATTGGTCAGTTGTTCATCATTGTCATAAAGATATTATTTTTGGATGCACTAAAGCTTGCTCAAGTGGACTTAGAACGGTAGAATACTTGTTTCTGAAATTACAGTTAATTGTTGTACTCATTATTTCATTGCATGTTTTACTTATGATTTCTCATAGAAATATATAATATGTTTTACAAATTGTAAGAAATCAAGTAAAACCCTACAAATTTGTGCTTTATTCATAGTTCTGCTTGTTTGTGCTAGATAACAGCCGAATTTATATTAGAAGACGGATTTTCGTCTGAGACGGAAAACTCGTCTGATTTCGTTCTAATACTAAGGACTAAGGCGAGTTTACTTTATTTTACTTTATTTTGTATCTCACGGTGCATTGTGACCCTAATTACCAGACTGTTTGCATATCTGTCTGATTTATTCGTCTGAAACTCGTCTAAAATAAATTAAAGACGAGTTTTCCGTCTAAGACAAAAAAATTAAGACGGAGAACCCGCCGTTTACCGAATTTATATGAAGACGAGTTACCCGTCTGCGACGAGTTTTCCATCTTAGACGGAAATCCGTCTTCTAAGGGCCTGTTCACATGAGGCGAGATATCTCGGGGGATAGAGATATCTCGGTGTTGTAGGGATGAAACTGTCCCTGGTTCACATGAGAAAACTTGACCCCAAGATGTCTCAGTTAATGTTGTTAAGTAACCGCCGTCTTGTCTCGTTTTGATAGAAACGCATGCGCACGACTCACGAAGTTGTCCTTAATGACCGAGATATCTCGGTGTGAACCGTCCACATGAACCGAGACAACTTTACCCCTAGGGCTATCTCTACCTACACCCCCGAGTTGTCTCAGCTTCATGTGAACGGAATGGCTGGAACATAAAGTAAATGAAGAGAAACTTGGCTCTGCCCGAGATATCTCGGAGGACCGAGTTATCCCTAACCCCGAGATATCTCGCCTCATGTGAACAGGCCCTAATATAAATTAGGCTAATAAATGTCCACCCTCTAAAATATAGGTTGCAAAACGTGATTCATGCCAAACGCAAAGCAGAGAAAATTAGCAGCCATTTCTAACAATAAGTGGAAGTTCTTTTAATTGTTGAACAAGTATGATCTTGAGTTAGGACAAATATATAATTCTAGATTCTTTATATTTTCTTCTGAAAACGATTGACTATTCTAATTGTTGGTGTCTTTTCTCACTGAAAACAAAGTTCTCTGGTAAATCTGATTGCTAGAAAAACATTCTTCACTTTCATCACTTTTACTTGAATATTCAATTATTTATTACTAGGGGCACAAGATCACGGCAAAAAGAATCGATCGCAAATAAAGACTGCAGCACGCTGTTCAGATAACAAGTGTTGGCTAGATTCAGTATACCTTTTGGAAACATAATTGTTTGATTTTGCAAACTTTGAAAAGAAATCTGATAACTTAGAAAAACTTTGCAAAAAGCACTTGACAAAACCAGAATTAGATAAGCTGCGACAACAGACTAATAACTATAATTCCCAGGAAAAATAATCAAAATTTCAGTCAACACTCATCCCAGGTGCTTCGCTAATCAGTCTCTCCCTGCCACACTAAAATAAAGCAGCTAGCAGAGTTACCTCGTTTTGGATTTATTACAAAGTAGGTTTGCCCTACATAATATTCAGGCACAATATAATTGGCAAATTTGGAATCACAGAGTAGAAGAGTGTTTGCAATGAAGCATTTTTGCCTAGATACTAAAGCTCAAAATTATATTGGGTAAATAAAAAAATGCTGGAGTTCAATTTCAACACTTTTTCAAGAAATAACAGTTAAAAAGGGTTCGCGACGCATCGAAAGAGAGAAAAACAATATGAAATAACCAATAATTTGAAGTTAAACGAGATGGATTGCACTCAGATTTCTTAAATTTATGAATGGACTCAAATGATAAATGTGAAAAACAACAAATGTTGCCTGAAACAAGCTGTCCAGACTTTTATTTTACTTTCAACTTTCCACTAACATAAAAAGCATTATAAAACATTTGTTCGTCTACAGTAAAATAAAATTTTTATTGTCAAACATGAAAAACCTGATTTGAAACCATCCATTTCTTGCTGACATGTGCAGAAAATCAGCCACAGACACAAAACTGCCCCATTGCATCATGGGAAACTCCGGATATTTTGCACAGGGAAACACCAGTGCCCACAAATAAAAGCTTTTTATATAAGTCTCCAACCAAGCTAACATTCTGCACCAGAAAGAGAAATGCAAAAGAAATACAGCTGGCTGGGACTGAGGCAAACACTCGTAGGGCCCCTTTTCCATGATATAGCAAGCAACCAGTGCTCGAACCAAACAAACTGACTTAGTTTCCTATAATCACAGTGCCAATAAACAAAGTTTAACTAGGCCTTCTCAGCTCTTGAATCTTGATGATGAGTTCAGGCACCCGAGATTGCCAAAACAAGGCGTTTTTTCGGCGGTTTTCGCTGAACCGCCTCTCAAAAAGATTTGAAAATGAATACGAGGTGTCACGTGACTAATTTACGTGTCATCACACATACAGGCAATACCCAGTCCCCTAGGTTTTAATTAAAGAAAAAAAAAGAGTTTTTATAGGGCACTCTCCCCCACAAAAAGCCCTCTTTTTCATACAGTTTTTTTAGGTAGACCCCCGCCTTAAACGGTCAATGGTTAGCAAACGATATTATAACTGTTAATGTACGAAACCCCACAAAAGGTCATATATGTACTAACAGTACATATTGTACCGTTTTCTATAGTTTGTTAGACGATAGTTTTAACCCGTTAAACAAATAACGGTTATCAAACGGTTAACCGTTAATATACGAAAACCCATGGCAGGTCACATGTGTGGATATACTAACACTACATATGGTACCTTGTTATTATTAGAATTGTTAGGGTCTTTACAAAACGTTTTTGCATGCATGTACGTATTTTATAGTTTTATACGAGACTGCCCAATGATGTTTTTTCTAACGTTAGCTAAAACAGAATTTTATAAAAAGTATTTTAACTTGAACGAATTACGGCTTTGTGTTATTACTTCTGAAGCTATTGCCTATTAAAAACGTAAAGAGAAACTAAATAAAATCATAAAAAAGGTTAATGTAAAACTTGCAAAAAGGAATTTTGTAACAACTGCTAACAATTAAAAAATTGCTATTAAGTTCGAAAAAGTTGAATAATTCTGAGAAAGAAAGTGCAATCGGAGCGTAACTTACAGAACGTTAAGATTAGTTATTGTTCTAAAACTACTGTAAACTGGAAAAGCAGAGCTCTTGTAATAAAAAAAGTTAAAACGGAAAATTGTGTATAAACACAATTTTGCACAATCTTTGCAAGACGTTCAAACCTCACTCGACCATGCAATACATATGGTGACACTATAGATGTTTGAAAGATGATCGTCGGGGTAAAATATAAATTGTTTCTGGTTATCGTAGGGCCATTGTGGATGCCAATAGAGATGATATATCCCAGCGAAAAAGCAAAATATTAGTTTCAACCCTTTTTCTATGACAGAAACAAGAAGGTAGTTGCTCTTTTTCGTAACATTTTTTAATTAAATCAAGCATTAAAAATTAATAAAATGAAGTGGTAACTTCTCTATAAATATAAAATGTTGACAAAAATCTACATTTCTACGCAAAAACGGTTTCTTTTACGTATTTTACAATTCAAAGGGCTAAAATTGAAAATAGGTTACAAAAACAACGTTGGATGGATGGATAAATGGACGGACGGACGGACGGACTGGACGGAACTTTGGACCAGTTTGTGTTATTTAACCAAGGGATCAATTTCAGTCATTACTAATTGACCAATCAATCAATATTAAAATATCTTTTATTCTGAATTCCATTACAGTTTATGTTAACAGCAGTTTCCCTAAATTTATATCATTAAAAATTTTTGCTAAAGATAGCATTTTATATACTGCAATATAGACAGAAAATTCATATTTTGAAACCCTAATTAATTTTAATTGAAAATATAAATTGAGCACCCTTAAAGGAAGGTTTTTAATGTTATATTCGACGATGATTAGCTAACGAAAAGCTAAGGATTATTCAATCTAATGTAACACCATTTTCTTAAATATACAATTATATAAATGAAATAAAATACTCCCATATTTGGTAATTTTCCTTTGACATTTAATAGATTATTAAGTGGACCCATTATGTCTTAGATAATTGAAAGTATTAGAATAGCCAACTGGTCTTAGCAAAAATGCAGTGTAACTGAAAATGTACTTAATCTGATCATTATATTGTTTGTGGGCGGTCAGTGCTCATAAATGTTTCGGCTGGATAAAAACAATTTTATTGATACTAAACCAATCATTAAAATCCACAGACCAATACAGAAAAGAGCTCTCCAGAACTATATTAAAAAATGCCAAAAACCTGAATATTTTTCAAAGAAGCAAAAAAGCTTCCTTCTTTTGGAATAGATGTATTTTTAAAATACACAGCTTTCACTTTTATTTGCAAATACAAACTTTACTTTTATAGGGAATCGGTTTGAAGAAATTCCAATTCTCGAACTCAGTTTTCAGTACCGTGTATGTTGTAATTAATTACTTTCTACTACTGGAAAAAGGAGCGATATAGTATATCAATACAATACATGTTACAATATATTACAATATATATCACAATCAAATATAGTATATCAATACAAAATATATCACAATTGTGTTCAAAATAGCAACTAAATCAGTCTTTGGTTAGTTTCTAAGAAATCCAGTTAATAATAATAATAATAATAATAATAATAATGATGGTTGTTTATTCAACCTTTTTGGAGCTTAAAACTGAATTACAAGACGGGTCAATACGATACTTCTGACATACATACAAACACTGAATACTTCTGATTCATAAATATAACTGTTCTCTATATTAATCATTACATTAATCATTAGTTAAAGCTTTCTCTGTGTAGAATTTATTTCATATAGAACACTCATTGCTCTACTTGCGTTATTCTGACAGTTGGATTCTAAATAATAGAATACTGGTCTGACGAAGGAAAACAAATGGCCTATCACCTCTTAGCTAAAGCAACACTGTTTTTTGTATTTGATTCCAGACTTCTTGGTTTGTATTGATAGTAAATTTTTATGTTATATAATTAAAACTAACGTTTTCTAGGTCACCACCAAGATAACGTCGATAATTTATAAAAACAATTCCCCTCTGTTACATTCTTAGTACCCCTACCCCTCCCCCTGAAAAAAGAAGGCTGTTTGTTGAAAAAACTTTAAATTTTGGCTGGCCTAGCTTTTGTTCCTCATACTCAAATAGTATTTACTTGTCCCCCAATAAGGCAAGACTGGCAAGGAACTTTTTGGGGGCCATCTAGCAGAGGTGGGTTTTCCAACTGTGGAGTTTCTTTCTATGTGTGAGGCCGTCAAAATGAGTTAAACCTTTGTCTAAATAATTCAAAGGACTACCTTTATGTTGAATATGAACCTTCTAGTCCCAGACGTTCAGGCGCTATAAGCCTAAATAGCTCCAAATTCGGTTGCAAAGGCTGCCAAAATGCCAAAACGTCTTTAACGTAAAAAGCATCCAACATTTATGGCTGTTCCGCAAATACGAGCATATTACACCTAACACGATGGACCTACACTGCCTACCTGTTGAAAATCGTATCCAATTCAAAGTGCTCCTTCTTACTTACAAATCTCTGACGAGTGTCACGTAACTCCCCCAAAAAGCAAGTTTTCGGGCCATCTGGCAGATGAGGGTTTTCCAATTTCCCAATGAGGACGGTGGGGGAATCTGTGGAGTTACTTTCGATGAATGAGACCGTCAAAATGAGTTGAACCTATGTCTAGATAATTCAAAGGACTACCTGCATGTTGAATATGAACCTTCTAGCCCCGCTAGTTTATAGGCGCTATAAGCCTAAATAGTCAACTTTGCTCTCAAAATTAGCATAAACGATGCTCAGACATTTTATGGTGTTATGAATCTCTTAAAACAGATAAGAAGAACAATGTTTTTTTTCTAATCTTGCTGTTTCTTTCACCTTCTCCTTTTCTTCCTCGTCCTCGTCCGCTTCCTCCTCTTCTTACTTTTAGTACTTTATCAAAAACATGTAATTTCTTTTCCTTCTTGCCCCCTACCTAATATATTCCTTCTTTCCCTTTCTCACCTTCCTCCTTCTCCTCCTCCTCCTCCTCCTCATCATCATCATCTTAATCATTGGCATTATCATCATCATCATCAGCATTTGCATCATCTTCATCATCATTACCGCCAATATTCAATTTCAAATCTTCCCCCTTTCCCCTCCCCCCTCTCACTTCTCCCTAATCCCCAAGATCGACTCTGAGTGTAATAGTGATCTCATGCAGCGGGCCAACCCAAAGATGTCTGCCTCAGCTTTTGATTTGAAAACCAATCGGTGGTATTGCTGCAATGATTGCTTGGTACAACCAGCTGATGGACAAAGAGAATTCAAGAACGCCTACATTGTTGATTTGAAAAGAGACCAAATAATAACTGAATAGTTGACTTACAATTTCTCTAATGATTTGCACATGATTCAATATTTTGCAGTGTTAAGAATAAATATAAACTTGGGAAAAATTTGCCGCCGCCTTCCCTTCAATAACATTAAATTATACGTTTTCATCAAACTGTTAAAAACTAGATTGATTGGCTTAAAGCTAATGAAACAATTAATTTAAGATTAATATTTCGATCAAAGTTGAAAAATCAGTAAATTTAAACATAAAAAAGCTAGATACAAAACAAAATCGGAATTGGAAAACAAATAAAAGAATGGATGATGAACCTAAAAAAATGGAAGGTTGATTCATGGTTTATGGCCAAAAAGTGTCTTTTTAGGCTCGCCAACAGGCATTTTTATGTTATATTTTACATGATATAAATTATAACAAAATAAACTTCTTTTGACTCATATATCGACATGTCTGACATGTAATGACGACAAATTTACTGTCAATCATCTTGTAACCATGCACATTACTCAACAAGTCAAATCTATTTTTGTGACAGTTCGAAAAACAACCGATAAATTAAAAAGTAATGCATTCATATTTTGTAATAATTGTGAAAACTTATATCATGGTGATTCTAGTTTCATTTAAATAATACTGCTTCAAAATTCCAGAATCTCAGCTAAACCATTGTCTGAATAGCAACTTTTGAAGTCAATAAACTTTTGAAATATATCAGCCCTGTTTCTAAGGGAAAGAATGCGTAACGACGGCTTTATAAATATCAAATAATTTCCGCTTTGCCGTTTAATATTGGCTTCAAATTAAAGTGAAACATTGTATCACTTGAAAGTTTACCGAATACTATATTTCTCCACAATACGCACATGGAGTAAAAACACAGAAGCATCACCTTCCATTCATTATATAGATATAAAAGATATACAGATTGATGTCAAAATACAGATGAGATGACTATCACCATTGTCTTTCCATGCCCCGTCTTTTTGCCGTGATTTTTCTTCGTTTCAAACCGTTATCAGAAATAAGAACAAATTGATTTTAAAACAACAAATTGGGCCTGAAGCAGCCTAGAATTATAAGAACAATCAACAATCAGCCTCGGCAAACTGACTTACTGATTCTTATAAAAAATATCTCATTTTTTTTTATTTCTACCCTTTGATTTGTTTTATTTAGATTGATAAGCATTTGAAACAGGCCTTAATTCTAGTATGAAGCAGTAGATCTAGAGTTCCGTTCGTTTTTGAAATATATGCAAGCTGCGCTATAAAGGAAGCCCTACTCCTGTCCCAATTGTCCCTGAACCGGTTGCGCAATCATTTCTGTATATGGTGTAAGAACTCTCACTAGTCGGTAATCAAGGATAGATTCCACTCGGAACTACGAAGCTTGGCTCGATATATCAAGCGTTCAATTGTTATTAGACAAAAACCACTGTTCCGATATTTGAAAACGTCGGCTTTCATTATATACTTTCTTATGAAAGCAAAGTAACTATTCTCAAACCGTTAATCAATATACATAACCGGACAGCCACTAAAAGCGGTTCTGCCTGTGTGACAATTACTGATGAGTATTTTCAATTCATTACAAATAATCTCTGATGCTCTACTGATTACAGGCATTATCCCCTATAAATACCTTTTAAATCGTTCATTTTGTTATTATTGAGGCAAAAGGCTTTCAATGATAACTGACAATGATTTGGTACTGTATTACTGAGTGAAATTATTCTTTAAAAGCTGCAGTACAAGTCAGTGTATTGATGAGGTGGCAAGTTAAAGAGCATATTAATCATATGAGAAACAAGAGGGCAATATTTGCATGGCAACAGTTTAATAGCTAACGCAATATTCTTCGAATAACGTGAGAAAGAAACGGATTTTATTGCATAAAGGGAAAGCCATCACGGAAACTCTGATACTTAATAGTTGCTTTTGATATTATTATTATTATTATTATTATTATTATTATTATTATTATTATTATTATTATTATTATTATTATTATTAGCAAAAACTGAACAATAATCGTCGAAATGGCACTGGGCCTGAAAGGGTTATTCTTGACCAGATGGGATTGAAACAACGGATACAATGTGTTATTCTCTCCACCAACCGGTCAAAAACATGTCAAATTTCTTTGCCACTAAAAAGTGAACTGTACTTTCAAAGTTTTGTAAAATCTTTTTACAATTAAGAACAGTTTGAAAACAGGTTGAGACTAAAAAAGAAAGTGGAAATGTTTCTCGTTCAAAAACTTTACGGAATCTTATTTACGTTCTCAATGAGCAAAGCAAAAACACAGAATGTCTTTTCCCGCCATTATTGTATCTGCTTTTGTCCCAAATGAGCACTGCACATAATTTTATATTCAACATATTGAAGTAATACTATTAAAAATTTACTCAAACAATAAGCACTGATTTTCATGCACTAAATCGTCTTTTCATCTTGATTTTATTTTAATTCCAAGCCGAAGAACAAATTAAGAACAAATTTAGGCATGATCGGCACCAAGAATAGTTAATTTTCATCCTCATCCTTAAAAAGTTGTTCTTATAAAACTGAAATCATGTACTGAAGAAGTTGAATTAGGACAAATGAAGTTTAAACATGGTTGATTTGAATATCTTGATTTTTGATAGCAAGACGACAGATTTAAAGTATTACGGATTGGCGTATAAAGAGTTAAAAAGAACCTTATAATCAAGTTTGTAGTTTTAATTTTTTTGGACGTAACTAAGCTTATAATTCGGCCCTAAAATTCAAACTAGCAAACGTCAGCATTTTGAACCGAAAAGTGACATTTACATTGTGTGAATAGCTAACTATATTGTACGGTCTTCATGCATGATATCAAAATCAACTGCATGAGCCTTTTTCATGACTTCCGTGACAGGACTGATCCCAAAAGGCTTTTGACGCTCTTATTGTTTTCGTTCAATACCATATTATATGTTTTATATTGGGCCAGGACTGAATGTTATTTTAAATTAAATTATATTGAAATTTTAACCGCAAATGATTTTACTACGCTCTTAATCGAATTGGCATATTCAATTGTTGTACGTGCTCATATGATCAATAAATGACAATATTTTTTCATGTCTATGATAATTGATAATTCAAGATCTTAGATGAATAAATGAAAGTTAAAATAATGGCTCCAGATTTTTGAACCGTTCCTTGTGTTACAGTTTTAAAACTTGTAATGTTGATTGGCTAACGGCAAACAACGAACTTTACAGAATGTCAACTATACATGATTTTGTATATTGTACGCACTGAATGTGGCCAAAACAAAGTTATCGTCCATTCCTAGCTCAACCTCTGGCTCTGTTGTGTTCTTAGCATGTTTCTATGTAATTTACATGCATCTTTTAGCCGAAAACGTTTTTTTTATAATTATATAAAAAAGATCAAAGAATTCAATATGACACTACATTTCAAACCTGACTACACTGTGTCACTGATATTCTTTTCATTTTAAAGTTTATGAACTAGTCAAAAAAGTTTATACCGCTGTGAAAATGAAAAAGATTGATCATTTCAATGCAGGGAAAATGTAAAAAATGAACAAAATTAATAGTCCACAAATTGCTTTATTTTTTTTTGTTCATCATAGAAAAATTAATCATTTTTATCTTGCTATTTTTATCAGCATTTAGAGATATTTCCCAAAACTAAACTTTTTTTACAATAGTTAATTTTGCAAAACAATTAGCCGAAGTAAATACCTCAGTACCTATAAAACACAACGATAAGAATAGTTTTTTTGTTGCATACAGAAAAACTAAAAGCCGACACTCAATTTTGAACTCTTGCACGTGGACCAAAAAGATATTCACTGATAGTCACGTTTAGGTCATCTTTATTATATAAATAATATAGAGTACATAACGTCCATACAGTCACTTGCTGTTAGTCCAAGAAGTAGCTCCAAATGTTTTCGAAAACGCTTGAAAAGCTTTCATAGAAAAATGGAACATTGAAAGACAGGATATAATTAAAGGACAAAAGAAATCATCGAAACTGCATGGAGCTTTACGCAAATATTAAACCTCATTATGGGCGCGAAAAATATTTAGATAATTTAGATGATGCAAATTCTAGAAAATTTGTTACACAAATAAGAATTTCCGCTCATAAATTTCCCGTCGAAAAAGGTCGTTATATTAATATTCCAAGAGAACAACGACTTTGCAACATCTGCGACTGCAAAGTCGTTGGGGACGAGTACCATTATTTATTTATATGCAGGGAAAGCACTCTTAAACAACATAGAGAAACTTTTATAAAGGAAATATTGAACGTTAATGCGAACTTTAGAACTTTTGATTATAATTCTTTATTTTATTATATACTTACGTTGAATGATCATTCTATTTTTAATCTCACTGTTAAGTTCATTGGAGGTATTATGGAGAGTTTCTTATCTAAAATATGACACAAATAAATTATACTAGGTGCAGAATAGGTTGTTATGAGAGTCAAGGATTAGCTACATCTCGCAAAGATAACATTTATTGGATAACCACTGATGTAAACATAATGTTTTCAAAGTAACAATAAATCAATATTGTTATTGTTGTTGTTATAAAAAAAGCGTGCAGTGTTGACATCCTATTTCATGGTTCTTACTTACCCGTTCATTTTGAAAAGCTGAGTCACATTCCCGACAGCTTCATCCATGATATCAACCATTGCTGCATAAATTCTACGAGTTTTATCTTTAATGAACTGATACTTGTTGATGTACGATTCCGGTGCCTGAACTGGCGCATGCACATTTTGAAAAGGAAGATACAAAAACAATGGCTTGGACGGATCGTGCTGAGAAACAATCTTTTGTACCTGCTACAAAACAAAGAAGATGTTCTGGCAAAGTACTACGGAGATAGGTTAACGTGCTTATGAAGTGAAAAATGTTTTTGGTTCTCTGTAAATACCATATTAATGACAAATAAGCCAAACTTGAGGGCCCAGTTCGCCGAAAGCCGATCAGCACTAACCCAGTGTTAAAACGTTTAACGAACGACCTTGTTTCCAATCTTACAAGGAGAGATTTCAGCTGTAATTTTGGGATTAGCAAGAATTTCCCTGGAAAAACCCAAACAGTATAAATAAATATCCTTTTACCTTTTCTTAAAGAAGAAATCCCTATTTGAATTTTTGCTTAACACAGGGTTAAACTTAACCAGTGTTTGAACAACTGAGCCCAGAATGATAAAACAAATTGCGTCTGAAAGGATTCGAGCTCTGTGGCTAGCCATTAAGATGCAAATTAGCATATCTTACGCGACATGTTGTTTCCTTCAATACAGAGAAAATGTGAGAAACTAATAAAAAAACATACTTTTTCAAGTTGAAATTAGTTTTTTGATAATATGGTTTTTAAATAAAGATAAAGTCATTTTCTTGTAGCAGCTTGAGTTTGAATTCCGTATCGTGAATCAGGATGGAGATATGAGCAAAACTTGCCATTTTCTTTCATGTCGCTCTGGAAGTTTGCAAACAATAATTACGTCACAGAAACGGAACACTTGATACCTTGAATCCACAAAGAGCTCGCCAGTTAAAACCTGCAAATTTAGGCGGCTATATATCAGACGCATTTTATTCAAAGTCTTTGAAACTTTCTGTATTGAATAAATTTGAATTGGTCTCTTTAGAAATGTAAAAATACTTTTTGCTTCATACGCACTTAAAACCACTACATAAAACATCCTTCTTATCACAACCATGATAAATCGCCAACTGGTTGGTCATCCTAGTTGGTTGGGTGCCAGTCTACCACTCGGGAGACTCAGGTTCATCTCAAGCGTATAAACACTGGAATTTCACAATTCAAAGAACAACTTTTTAGACATATGCTTTTTAGGTTTAGAATACAACAACTTCAATTCGTATTCCTTCGTATTACTATAGCTCATTTTAAAATAGAGCGGTGGACTGGGAAGAAGATGTACTGGGGGCAACTTTGCCAAGGAATACGCCATGAATGCTTATGAATACTACTTTTAACCAAAAACCACGCTGATATAACTTAGTTAGGAAACGCGGGCTTGACCTTCGGAAGAATCACGAAATAAACCTTGTCCTTTGCCTGTTACTGTTTCAGTCGGACGTGGCTGGCGCAGGTCCCCAGTTCGATCCCGGCACTTTGCCGAGATTTGAATATTTGTGTGACCTTCTCTCCCGCCTAAGCCAACTCAGCTTTCCATCCTTCCGGGGTAGGTAAATGAGTACCAACGTTTGTTGGGCCTAACTTGCGATGGATTAGTGTCCCATCCAGGGGGAGTCACAACGGAATCTGCAGATAAGCGCTGGCCACATGGGCTATGTTCAGCAACTCAGGAGCCGCAACTCAAACCAAGACCTTTTACTTAAAAAGAAAACACTGTTCCGCTCCTGATTCGTACATTTAAGAAAGAAAAACTGAACTGACAATAGAAAATTTCACAATTTATACCCTCGCTCCAGGGCCCCTCGGAATTCCGCCACAAGACTCGCCTCCAGGCCCACTCGGAATTGCCGCAAATACACGAAAGACACGACAAGGCTCGTAAAACAATTTAGCATTTTCACGCTTTTTGCTAGCTTTTTTCCTGTTCCAAATTCTAGTTTTGCGAAAACGTTTGTTTTCGGTGTCCTTCTAAAGTGAAATTACTTCTTATTTTTCCTTATTTTCACTTAATCTATATTCGCATAGTTGCATATAATATATTTTGATTAAAGTTTTTTCCATCGTACTGACGATGTCGACATGACGACGAAACGTAGTTTTTAATCGTTGGTATTTACATAGATTGTTTACCAATGGCAACATTGATAAGGATACTTCCACGTACCGAGATTTTACTACACCACTGTGCTATTTTCAATTTTTGGTTTCCTTCTACAATGAAAATACTTCCCACGTGCCGGGATTTTACTGCACCACTGTGCTGTTTACAGCGATTCCTAGCGATCACGCGAATGGAATGCTTTGACCTTTCAAAGATCACGTGCACCCAGGGAAATTTGGGTAAATTGAAGAAGAATTATGCCGAGAAATTAGGTTGAGTGTTCAGCTTGGGCCGGCAAAATTATTTATCAATAATGTAACACAACTCACAGTTAAGTCAAAATAACTAGTTTTTACAAAGCTTACCTTCATAAACATATGAACTGAATATGTTCCATTCATATCTCGTACAGGAAGCTGGTTGTCTCTTAAGTCCAAAATACCATCTCTCTCATGAGTGTAGTGATCTTCTCCTCCATTGTAATAACCATAAAATGTATCAAATCCGCGATATGTTGGTGTGTATTCCCACTTGTAAAACCCCAAGTGCCACTTACCCACCATGTGGGTGGAATATCCTGCACAACATCAACAAAATAATACTTAAAAATCAAAAATTGTTTCGTAAATTAAATTAATACATTACAACATTAACATTATCAGAAGAACTCTATTTTGGAACATTTCAAACTTATCGCTAATCTATATGGCATTTTGGTTACTTTCCACCATTCAAAACACAGCACTCTTACAGGTGAATCCGGACAACATTTAATTTAGAAATACAGGCCTTGGTTGTGTACTTTGTATATATTGAATAGTGAAGTAAAGTGAGAAGTGGCGGCCATGTTTCTAATGGCTCTGATAAACCTACTATTTTTTGTCTTATTTTCTTATATATATCGAAAGATGACAGCGTGGTTAACATACGAAACAAGTCAGCGTATCGCTCTTCTAGTGGAATTTCCGCCGAATTTGCAGTTGGTTGCGAATTATCAAGGCCTTCAGTTTCACTTGGTTGGAGTAAACAGTCCACCATTGTCCCATCGACTAGCTGGACTAAAGAAAATGCATCTCTACGACTGACAAAATGGTTTCTAATTGTTCAAATTCTACTTCTCTGTGATTAAGACGTATCTCTAAACCCTGGACCATCAGGTTTAAAGTTTTGCCATTGAAATGTCCAAAGACTAACGGACTCAAAGCTTGAGGAATTGAAACTCTTTGTCAGTAATTTGCATAGAGATGTGGACGCCTTAATAATAACTGAAACATTTTCTCAACCTAAACACCAGACTCATCATTCTTTTCCTGGCTTTAACTTACAAACCGCAAGGACAAAGTTGGGAAGAGTGGAGGCGGAATCATGGCATGGATTAGGGACTCTTTAGAACAAAAACAACGAATAGACTTGGGAAGCGATAATGTAGAGGTTTTATGGGTTGACGTTTATCCTCATAAATCAAACTACTTTCTCCTAACTGCTGCTGTCTATCACCCTGTCTAACAACATGAAGCAAGATAAAAATTTGGGAAGTAATATTGACAATGCATATTTACTTAACAAGAACATGATCTTAATGGGAGATATTAATGTACATTTTTTATCTTCCGCTGATTTTAAAAAACACCACCTTTTGAAAATTTTACACAGCTTCAATCTGACCCGAGTTGTAAGCAGCATAACAAGGCCATTGTGAAAGACTCGCCTGGACCACATTTTGTGCAGCCATCCTGAACATCTAAACAATATTAACGTTATCCCTTCTGGGATGTCCGATCGTCTTCCTATTGTTGCTACCAGGAAATATAATCGAGGAAGATTTAACAATAGCAAAAGAGGCATTTCTCAAGTCCTTGAAAACGGTACCCTGGGATTGTGCTTGTCACTTTGACGACATTAATGACATTATTGACACTTGGTACAAGATTTTTGTACTGTAGCAGTAATTAATAAACATCTCCCACTCAAACAAAAACAACTAAAACGCCGAAATCAACCCAAGTGGTTCAATGCCAATATTTTAAAAGAAATAAGGACAAGAGATAATTCACTCAGGAAAGCAAGAATAAGTAATTTGGAAAGAGACTGGGACCTGTACAAACGAGCAAAAACTGAGCGCGTCTCCAGTTTGATCAGGAGGACAAAGCAGCCGGCTTATTTTAGGAATAAAACAAAAACAAAATCAACACTAGGAAACTATGGAACCGCATAAAGAGTTGGTCACATGACAAAGATGACTTTCGATCTAGTATTGAAAAACTGATTGATAATGGCAATGTCATTAAGGTCAAAACCAGTATGACTGAACTATTACATACCTTCTTTACTGATTATCCAAAGAAATTATTCTCTACCCAAAGTAAACATGAGGCTTAGAGCCCAAGTGCTATTAACCACGTTGAACATGCATTTGCAATCCCGAGTATAACTAAGGAACGAGTCACTAAACTGCTTTGGTCCATTCCCAGTCACAAAGCAAGAGGTGATGATGACATCAGCGTCAAGATCTTAAAGATTGCTGCTCCTGCCGTACTGCCATCTCTGCATGACTAGGTTGCTAAATCTATGTATATCACAAAGGGTTTATCTATCTGCCTGGAAAAAGGCAAAAGTAACGCCTGTGTTTAAAGGAAACGGGAGCAGATCAGACTCTAACAACTACAGGCCAATCTCAGTCCTGCCAGTTTTGTCTAAGCTACTCGAAAGACACATTTGTGAATATTTGTGTGGCTTTTTGACATCAAATGGAATATTGTATAAACTCCAATCTGGGTTTAGAAAGTCGTTTTCTACTGAGACAGCTTTGATACGACTTATCAACAAGCTTCTATGAATTCTGGAAAAAGACAATGTCTGGCGATTACCGATTACAACAAAAGCGTTCGATCTCATTGACCATAAGTTTCTTTTGCAGAAGCTTGGGGCTACTGGTATCCTTAAGGATTACACTTAACTCTTTGAAAATCATCTTAGTGATCGCACGCAATATGTAAACATTGATGAGCGTCATTCAGCTCTCAGCCCTATGGGAGTATCCTGGGACCATCATTTGTTCTTATATTTATAAACGATCAACCGAAGATACTGTCCAGAACATTCAGCAGGAGACATATATACTATATGGATGATAATGCAATCAGTGTAAATGTTGATTATAAATCAGCAGCTGGAGTCATAAATCAAGTTCTTCAAACTGATGTTGGCAAAGTTGCACAATGGACTATTAAAAATATGATACTTAACGAGTCCAAAACTAAAAGCGGCAAGAGTCTGCATAAGAAGATGAGCAGCAATTACTCAGTGTACATGTCGACTCAGTCGAACTCGAAAAAGTCCGATCTCAAAAACTGTTAGGTGTAATTATTGAAACCCAGCTTAGTTTCAATGAGCATATTGACAATCTACGTAAGAAGCTAACAGAGTGTACTGCTGTCCTGAAAACAATCTGATGTTATTCAACTTTAGATCAAAGTATTCTTTATTATAATGCCATGATAAAGCATACTATGATGTATGGCTCTAGTGTGTTGGTGTCCACATCTGTTGATAAATTGAATAAGGTCTTCAGGCAACAGACGCGTTATTTTCAATGCTGATACTAAAGCAAATAGTGTAGATCTTTTTAGAGAACTTAATTGGCTAACGTTTTTTCATGAAGCTAAGATTAATATGTGTGCGTTTAATAGTTTATAAACGTTTGGATGGGGTGTGTCCAAATTATATGTTAGATCTACTCAAACGAAACACTGACATATACGTTCAAGTGAAAGACAAAGAAGATATCGGTCTTTAAATTTAGTTTGTCCAAAGTATAAAAGAGAATCAGAAAGTCAGAGGTTTCAATAGAAGGCAGCTACCAGTGATGGAATGCCGGCTACTTTGCTTTATCCCGGTAGATAGATAGACAGACAGATAGACTTTATTAAATTATTACTACAATAAGCAGCCAAAAGGCTAAATTGCGTAGAATATACAATTTATACAATAGACTACATTTAAAATCTAATACTATGTATGGAGATTTTTCGTTAAAAAAGGGTGACAAATATAACTGCATCTAAAAATGGTAATGATAATATAAAATTAATTAAAATTAATTATCGTTGTCATATTTCATTGAGCTGGCAATTAAAAAACTACTTTGGACAATACAGTGACTTGAATGTTTTGAACCGACTGCGTATCTGATTTTTCCTTTAGAAACTTTCAACAGATCTCTTTGATGAAAGTAAAACAGCCTTTCTAGCTTTACTAGCAAGGAATTTCAATTCCTAAATCTCCGAATTATGGCAATCTTTTATAAATTCAAGCAAATTACAGAGGTTTACCATAGCAAATTAATGAAAGTTGCATCTACTATCTCATCAAGTTTCATTACGCGAGTTGCAGCAAGCAATTCCCAGTCAAAGTTGTAATGTAACATTTGCGTGACACTTCACTTCCAGACGCCTACTTTTCAAGAACAGCCTCCTACTCAAAAACTTACTGAAAGCCCTGGAAGGTGCTAGGACTTTTCAAGTATTAGCCATTAGATTTTGGAATTCATTTTCCTACGAAATTAATTGTAGCTTTAGTTTAGAAAGAAGAAGTCTTTATATATTAAGTACTTTCTGGAGTCATATATAAAGATATTTCATCACTTTCCATTATCATAGAATATTCTTTTTTCTTTTCAAATATTTTATATGAATTTATTTTATATGAATTCTTAGAAAAGCCATATTTTAACATGCTTATCGGCTAGTTTTAATTACTACAATATTATTATCATACGTATAGTTTTATTAAAAATGGAGTAGGTGTAGTCAGGAGATGTCATATTTTCTATAACAAAAAGTTTGCCACTGACTCTTGATATTTT
>JAOTRI020117843.1:0-12403 GCA_028564885.2 Zoanthus sanctaehelenae | reverse complement strand
TCGTACGAAGGTGGAAGTGACAACATAGAACTTTTACCCCTAAAAGAAACTGGTGTCGTACGAAGGTGGAAGTGACAACATAGAACTTTTACCCCTAAAAGAAACTGGTGTCGTACGAAGGTGGAAGTGACATAAAATGTTAACCGCTAAAAGAAACACGTGTCTTATGAAGGTGGAAGCAACAACATAGAACTTTTACCCCTAAAAGACATCGATCAGTGGCGGATCTAGGGGTAGTGGAACGGGGTCAGCTGCACCCGATATTTTTGTTTGTTTGTTTTTTTGTTAGTTAGTTTTTTTTGTATCAAAATATTTGCACTCAACTCGAATCTGACAGAAAGAAAATGGGTGAAGTGGTCAAATCTTTTGAACAATTATATCCTCAAAAGATGAAGCTATCGTTCATTTTGGCTGATTTAGAACTGAGAACAAAATAAGGTGAGACAAAGTTATAAAGAAGTAGAGCACTACAGGATAATCCAGAGTTGGGGGACTCAGAAGTCAAGCTAGATTATCGCATGAAAACGGAAAACCGTGGTAATATTTAGAATTTTAAAACATCGTTCACTGCAAAGCGAAGCACGAAAAGGGAAAAAGTGATGGTGTTGGGTGTCATGTGCAAACTCTTGTGACGTCATGTCCGGTTTTGCAAATTCTTGAACCCGTTTTGAAAAATTCTGGATCCGCCACTGGGCATGCAAAGGACGCATAAAATTCGTCGTCTGAATCGGACAGGTTTTTTTGTCGACTAATCGATAAACATAATGTAAATTTTAATCCGTCTGAAATATATTCGACTTATGAACTAAGCCTTAGAGAAAAAACAAACCTAGAGCACGATTTACATCTTACGTTAATTAAGCAGATTAATTAATAGGATAACGACAAAAAGAGGGTCAATTGAGTTTGTTTTTATTGATAACTGAGCGAATCATTTATTATAAATAGCCGTGTATGCAAAAAAAAATTAGTATGGCAGGGATAGATAAATTGCTATAGCAGAAAAATGAACGAAAGAACGTGAAATCGAAAGGGATCTGAACTGAAAAAGAGTTTCTGTTTTACTTTTTTAAAAACTTAAACAGCTAGAACCTAGAATTTCAACCATTTAGGCCCGACTGAAAATGAAACCGGACATTACCGTTTTGAAATTATTCATAGACATGGTTTTTTTAGCCATTTAATAGATTTAGAACTATAATGAAAAAGAAAGATATAAAATACAATGAGCCAACACTTGTCTTCCATATGGATGTTTGTCTCTTTATCAATAAAACGGAAATAACATCACAAAGTATACGAATATAACTTCAATGTTATGGAAAAATATAAAGAGAAATAGTTGAAAGGTTTCTCTACTTAGATTGGCTAGGTTAGTGATGAAACATGAGTAAAATGAAATGAATAGCTGGAAAAGTAAGTGGAAATAATTTGTCACGATCCAGCAAATTTAAACTTAGACAGCTGTTTTGTCCTTTTTGAGACTCTTCAGTGAGCTTATTATAGTTCCATGCTAAGAATTGTAACCCAACACCGACTAGAAAATCATATCCGTTCGCTGATAAATTAGAGCTTCAATTTTAGATGTGAAGGCATCACGAGACGAAAAGAATTTTGCACATGTACAGTTATCGGGAATGGTTATGAAACGCGCGGGAAGAGGGGAAGATTTTTCAAATCTGTTAACAACAACAAATTGTCGGTGTTTACTGTTTCCACTTAAAACAGAAGCAGTTATTGTCTTAACTCATCTGGAATGAACCTCTGAGCTCATGCATGTCATGAACACTAAAGTACTTGTCGGGGTTTTCCCTGAAGGAACGAAACCGAAATGAGAGCTAATACAGCGCACCTGTACTGCACGTGACTAACACACACACTTCAAGTGCAATGTAATAGTTCTCTGTTGAAAACTACATTGAAATTAGAGACCTTTAGATCCACCGAGTACGAGAAAGAGTACGAGAATTATTTTGTAAGAGAATGATTTAATTTCAGTCTCACTGACAAAATATTTTCATCGTTGATTTTCATTCATTCATTTATGACTCACGTTTATCATTTCTTCGGTTGGGATCTTCTTTAGTTTTTAGATCTAATGTGATGTGCACAGAATCTTGTGATTAATAATTATTCTTTATTGGCACAGCATAAAATACAAGAAAATCTCAAGGTAAAATGCATACGCCGTTTTGACCTATAAAACCAAAAAAACCAGCCAATATAACCAAAAGTAATGAAACACATTATTTAAATACCAATATTTGAAAAGCGTAATATCAATCTTTACCAAAATGCAAGAAAAGCCGGTAAAAATTGATACCCAACATAGCGAAAACGAAGAGAAAAGGTCTTTTCTTGGGTTAGGTGAAAAGCTATGTATTAGACGCGATAGTAGAGCATTTATAGTAAGTGACCATAGTTTAAAAATAAGCTCCTGTGGGCCTGTTGCGGATACAACCATTTTGAAATACAGGATGTGGCTTGAACGGCTTGTAGGGCGAAAGTCAAGCAACAAATTACACATACAATAACATTGCTGGTTTAATAGTGGTCGATCAGGGTAGTAGAGGTCTTTTGTATACAGTATTTGGGGAGTATTTGATGTAAAGTATACGGTATTTTGAGAGTGTTAGATATTAAATGAGTATACAGTATTTTGGGAACACTTGATATTAAATATACGGTATCAGTTGGGCAATATAAAATATTAAGTATATGATATTTTGGGAGTATGGTAAAGCTGATGCTAAAAATTGGATTTATATAATAACCGTTTTCGTCCATTAAGTGGAAGCGAAAACATCTACAAAAAATACTTTGCTTCCGAGGCCTTAAATACTTACTCAAGAATATGCATGATTTTTTAAACATTTTCTTACAATCGTTTTTTCCACCTCGAGTTTCTACAAACCTCAATCTATTTCTGGCTTCAGCATGCGGGCTGAAGTTTATCGATCTCAATTCTGACTTCGACGGTGTCTCTCCGGGTACTATAGTTTTCCTCCCTCAACAAATTCACGCCGATTTTCACACCAAGAACAGTGAGCAGTTGAGCCTTTATTTTTTGTAAAATATTAGCCACAGAGGCTAGTAAGAATTGACACTCAATAAAGTATTGATAGATTGATTGCTTATTTCGAATTATTTTAAAAACATCACAAATAGTAATTCCTCTACAAGTTCATTACACAGTTTTTATACGAACAACTTTATAAAAACAAAGAGGCTCAAATTCATAGACAAGCAAAAACAAACGATATAATCTCCCGACGTTTCGGCGACCTCATGACGCTATTATCAAGGGTACAAATGATAATACAATTTAAAACAAATGCTATAGTCAAGAGGTATCAACTAATTTACATAGCGGAGGTGGCTACACAAATACTTTAGAACGGATAGAGTCCGTTTGCACGTTTTTGCTTGTCTATACATTACTAAATCATTACACCCATCTGTAACAGAACTACCTAGCTCGAAATTTCCAGTGGTTTTTTAAAAAACTTCGCTGGGTTGGACGATTTTTAAAATTTATTTCAGACCCGGGTTTCAGACTCTCAGTTTTTAATTGTGAGTCTTTTTATCTCCTCTACGCGCACAAAACATAATATAAAATATAAACACGCTGGGTACTCGGATTTTGCAAGAGAATATAAAAAACCGGCTGGGTCAATTCATCGCTGGGCGATGGGTAGGCCAAAAATCCGCTGGGTAGAGGCAAAATTTACAGAGAAGCCGGGGTGTATTATTGTTAATACGAGGCTCAAATTGGCCAGAAATTAAGAACAATCTCAGGCTCCAAATATCTATGAAAAAGTATTACGTAAAGACTTTAATACCAAAACTTATAAATTACAACAATAAACACAAAAACTGTTTCACGGTGTTTCACATTTATTCCACATTTCGTGAGGGGCGTTGTCTTGCAATGCCTGGGATGCTTTACAGGCCCGTTGGAAGGTAAATTGATGAGCTCCGGCCGACTGCAGTATCTAAAAGCAAGTAGTACTTGGAGGCCGGGGGAGGGGTCTGGCGGCATGCCCCTTCTTCTCAGAAATTTAAAATTTTGAGAAAAATGGTGTGATTTGGTGCATTTTGGGGGTATTTTTTAGCACTCTTCAGGATTATAAAAAAACACGCCCCAGCCCAAAAGTGCTCCGGCCCAAGCCGAGGCAGCCGGTGCGACTCCTACGGCCCTGCTTTATCACGTTAATTTCTTCTTCAATTTGAGCTGCTATAAATACAGAACAAAAAGCTGCGCACACGTAGTAATCGTTCATTCCGTTTTCAACGTCACAAATAGTAATTACGTAATTACACTACGCACAACTGAGTTAATATTCAAAGATAATTGTTCTACATCTTTGAGTTGCACTGAGTTTAGTAATAATTGTTTTTAAAACAATTGCCTGATGTGGAACCTTGCACAACCCAAATAATTCATCGTCGTAATAAATATATTAATTGCATGTTCACTATTGAGCTGTATTTACCGACCTTCAGTTGCAGCATCCCAACCGCGCCGTTTGTCCTTCTGAGTAAAATTATCTATAAGCTCCTGAAACGAAAATTGAACAAGACGCTCTAGAAGTATTCACTGGGCTACCTTTTGTTTTTAGGTCCATCTCCTCACTGCAAAGCTGGCGCTGAAAGGGATTCTGGGATACACGTTTTGTCTGGTCGACGAAATTTATAACTGAGCTTACCACAGGTAGCCCAGAAATAACACAGCTAGTCATTCTACGAGTATGCAGCGTTTGCATGCATTGTATTAGGTTACGGAAGTAGAAATGGTGCTTTTTAATTATATTCACGGACTTGAAACGAGTAGATATTTTGAAAATTAAGCTTGTGTTCTCACTTGTGAAATAAATTCAAGCATTATCACAGGCCTGGGTAGAAACGGTGTTCACACACGTGCAAAAAGCACAAGAAAAAAAAACTACGCATAGGCAAATTGGACTGTGTGTTGTGTTCTTTGCCTGTGTTCGTTTCACGCATGTACACAGTGGTGAAGTAAAAAAGATTAATATCAAGCGTTAAAGTGTTTCTTTTTCTTGTGATTGTTCACACATGGATATTCTTTTGCTTAATTACTCTTGTGTTGTGGTCGAACTTATCTCACAATTCTGAACCAGGCTTTAGATTTCGCCTTGCGCCGACCACGTCAAAAGACAAAAGTGACCAATTACGTACCACTGCTGTGGTCAGTTTTTTTACGTAGTTGGCGCTTGAGGTGGTATTTTGAAATTGTAAATGTTTCTAAAACAATTCAGAATGGCCCCAACCTAGAAAACACTGGATAACGATGTTTTCAAAGACTTTATAGTTAAGTTTTACTTTTATTGTACACACGTAAACTGGTTTATTACGATACCGTATTTTCTTGAGAGCAACTCTTTGCGAACTGCATGAAGACAATGAGTACATGTATAGCCTGCGCATGCGAAGTACAAGGTCATTAAACATAAATTTACCGTATTGCTACGGCACTCTTACGCAAACAAACCATTTTAGATTGACTAAATGTTTATCTGATTTTTAAAAAAAGTTAGTACCCGCTTAGGCTGAATAAAATTTTGTCGAAGCTCATCCTGTCATTGTTCGTTACGGCTGGTTCAGCGTTAATTTGTTCATAATTTTGTTCAGTCATTTCTGTGAGTGGTTTGAAATAAAAAATAAAAATACAAGGTATTAAAAACAAGATCACTGACCGGCTACCGTGCATTTTGATTTTTGTTCTTTAATTCTCGCATTCACTTGCTTCAGAGGTAAATATTTTTGTACGCCAAGGATTCAGTAAAAAAAGATTCAACTGGCAACATATTTTTCTAGCCTCAGCCCGAGCTTGGTTTTTAAAACTACTGTTTATTTTCGGCCAATTTGAGCCTCATTGTTTACATATATTAAATTGTTTTTATAAAAAGTCTCATTTGAATCACCATTTTAAATCTCTATCCTCACTCGAGCCCCCCCTCCCTTCCCCCCAAAATTCACAACAAAAAATGTAAATACCAGACTTTGCTCAGGACTCGTGTATTGAGCGTGTCTCTAAATCAAAATCCAAGCTATTTTCTATCATTAATTATTATTTCTTATTTCTTATTCTAAAAATGCATGTTCATTGTTACTGACAAAAAGTTTAATAAGCCACGTGAAGTCAGACTAGTTTCTTTGCAATTGATTATACAAAAACATTATTGTGCCAAAGGTGCATTTTGTATTCTTTCATCTGGCAGAGACAGATATATTCAAACTGCCGTTCGCTTTTGACATCTTTTTGAATGAAAAGCGAAATAAAAAGAAAAGGTTTTTCAGCATGGATAACGGGTTTAAAAATCATTGCTAACGAGTATACAATATGGAAGCAGCTGCAGGCTTAGTCATTTTATTTCACTTTCTTTCTGAAAGATTTATTTACATACACAATTACTGCATCAGATTTTTCGCAAGGTTGATTAATGTGTTGGCAACTTTAAAATTAAAGATTCTGGTTTCTGTTTAACCACTTAAACGTTTTCTCTACTTTATTATGATTGAGAAAGTAGTTTATAAATATGATAATAAGTTGTTTGTTGACAATTCTTTGGTTTAGGAAACTGAAACGTCATGTCGGCATTGTTTCGTGAGGTCGAGGTAATAGCTCACATGACTGACACAAAGGTTGTCGATGTTCTGAGATATTAGACAGCTAGGGAAGGCTGCAAACAAAATATAATCTATATTTAGTGGGCCATGCAATGATAAATCCTTAAGCATTAAGAGTTCAATTCAGAGAGCGAACAAGAAGTTGAAGTGTCAAAATTATTCGGCTGAATCGCGAAAAACTTCTTGTTTGAAGTGAAAGACGTTTTTTGTCGAAGGAATGGGTTTAAAGTGTTGCAAATCCGACTTTTCCGAATTACATAATTCTGAGGCTCCAAACGGAGAATATAACCAGACAGATGCAGTTGAAGAAGGTGAAGACAACATATGCGATGCAGGTTATCCTGAGGAAGACGAAATAATTTCACTAGACGTCGGAGGCCGTGTTTTCAAGACGTCGAAACAAACGCTTTTAAAAGCACCACGATCGAAGCTCGCTGGACTTGCAAATGGACAAGAAGTCTTTCCGCGACAAGATGATGGGTCGTACTTTATTGATCGAGATCCTGAACGTTTTAGGTGAGTTATATATTTAATGTTTCTAAAATATGAGCGAAAGATAAATTTGTTCGTACATGTTTTATCACGATATCTCGAGCACAAGAAATACAATTCGCCGGATTGACACCGACAAGATTTTTTTCTTGCAAATGGATTCAAATGTATTAGCCGACAAAAAAACTAGGTTGAAAAAATACATTTTACGTTCCATTCTTTATTCGATTGAAACCTATTTGCAGAAATTGTACGCTTTTCTCCTGTCCTCTTGTCGCTTAGACTCGATAATTTATTTTGAAATGTTTTCGTACACAAAAAGTACCTGCTCGCTTTTTCTTATTTCCGAATTGTAGTTTCTACATCAGTATGTTACATATAAATTTTGTTGCTCCTCAAAACGCTTTTTATTGACTAGTTGTTTTTATCAAAGCAGAAACCAAGGACGTTTCGAAGCTGATGAAAATTTCTTTGTGTTCATACAAAAAGGGTAAAAAAACAGATGTCATATTTTTATGCAAATTTCAAGGTTTGCTTTAACAGCACTGCATAATAACAGAAGGAGCTTTGCTATAAATCTCTCTCACATGACATTATTATTATTTAAATTTAATTGAACGAATCTGCTTGTCAAAATGTCAGTTTACCAAGTGTTTGTTAAAAGTATCGATAAGACTGGCTGATTGATAGAGAAACAATACGCAAAGACAATAAACATAAAGAAGGATAACACAGTTTTTTTTTCTTTCTTGTGCGTATCAATACAATAATTATCGTTCATGCTGTCGGTTTGTTTTAAAAATTGATCCTAGAGTTTTATTACCATGAAGCAAGGCGAGAGCTAGGAATAACATAATTTCACATTGTTAGGAATCTAATCGGTTTGTCTTGTGATTTTAAACTGTTTCTGTAAAGTAGATATCAGCGTAATTCAAATCAAGAACAATAATGGACTTGTGTTGCCCTGCATTCTATAATTGCTCCACATTTATGGCGCACAAAATATTTTTTGTTGTTGAGCAAATTGTTCAGAATATGCATTTTATCGTTAACATTATCATTACTTTAAACAAGATTTTATAGCGGTTAATTGAATTTATGGCGTTTTAAGACATAAGCTTTTAGTTTTGAATTTTTTTCGAAACAGAAAGTAAAATTTTAAAAACATCTAGAATTCACCTAACCGACCGGTGCGATCAGTTGCGTGACAAAATATACCTTTTTTAATTAGCAATTCATTTATGAAACAGAAACAAGCAAAGCGGGCGATCGACAATCAAATGACAAATACACTTCAAATTCTCTCAGCAGTTCCTTTCGACTTTGTCAATCACCGTTGTTTTTCTTGAAATCAAAATAATTTGCAATATGCCAAGAACAAGATTCTGCAAACACAATATTGGAACCATTAAATGTTTACTCAATGCTGGCTTTGGCATTTTCTACAGACATTGCTAGGACAGAACTGATGAATACTGGTCAGTATACATAAGCTGTACTTACTTCCAAAAGTAAGCCATTTTAGTGGAGCACTTAAACTAAAAGCCCGAAGAGGTTCGACATTTAATCCGCGGCTAGAAGGCTGATTTTTTAAAATTATATGACAAAGCTCAGCCCTGCGGCAGGCGAGAAACAAATTTTCCTTGAATTTCTCTACATCTCAACCGGAATTTTTCAGACTGTATGTCACTGGCATTTTTATAATAGACTTGGCTGAAAGTTTGCAGTGTTTTTACATGAAAAATTCATCTCTATTTTAGAGGACTAGAAACTTCATCCCGGTATGGGAAAACCGGCTGGAAATTTTTGGCCATGCTGGATATCAGCCTGTGCGGAAACGGCCCAGAAAAGAAAAGAAATTTATGTTTCTGTGAGGATAATATCAGTTCTCTTTCCCTTTAAAGGGTCTATGCTTTTTGGCTACTCTTATTTCTGATTCATACTTTCAAATATTGTCCAATTTTTTTTCCTATATCGCATATTGATTTTTTGAAAATTCTAGATTTCGTATCAGTTATAACAAACTGTTTGTTTTGCTGTTCGTAAACAGACATTTGGTTTTTATAAATTTTTGCCAAGTATCTGTGATTTGGCTAATAATTCTTAGTTGTCATCAAGTTAATGCGGGAATTGAAGTATCACGATTTGACTAATAAAATTTAAAATAGATCATTACTATTTTCGGAAAAAATGTGTAAAAGCATAAATGATGAAACGGAAAACTTCCAAACAGTTTCCGTTTATCGGAAGAATGGCTCAGTTGTCTGCAACCTCATACGTGTTTTCGTTATACCATTAGGCATTACGAAACTGATATTTTATGAGACGACAGCTTTGCCTTTGGCCGGTACGGATTCATATCCGTAGCAAAGTTTAACTTTTTTTAAAAACATCAAACATTCAAATTCAGTCTTTTGCTAAAATGCTCAAATGCCCGGTGATTAAAGTCCAAATAGTTTTATAAATACAAAAAAAAAATGATAAATTTTACACCGCAGTGGTCAGAATTTTTGAACTGACTTTCGTCCTCTTGTCTTGCACTCTGAGTTAGCCGACGCAATATTCCATTTACACGCATTTTGTATAACAGCCAGTGAGTTTTGCCGAAGTTTAGTATTCTGAATCTATTGAATGTTTCTGCCTCAAATTTTTTGTTGTTTTCATGAGCAGCGCGGTGACGATTGAATAAGTTTTATCAAGAAACATTTTCATTGTTTTCAGCCTGTCCGCGCGCTTGTTATTAAAATGTTCTTATATTTTGGCCAATCTGAACCTCGCTGTTTTTATGAAGTTGTTCATAAAAAACAAAGCGAGTACTTTTTAAAAAATGATTGTAAAAAGCCACAGATGAGCTGTGCACCCGGGGGAATTTCTCCGTCATAATCACTGATGCGTCACACTGTCACTGATAGCATTCACATTTCCATAGGTTAACTTTGTTAGAACAAGGTAGGATTCAAGTATTTCGTCTGAGTGATTGGCTCGGATTATTTATAAAACATCATAATAACGAAAGGACAGCAAATTATGGCTTTTTGTCAGAAAAGAAGCCAGTATATAGGTCAAGGTGAAAAATAACACCACAATTCCTGTTTTCTTCTCACGCCGATGGTTTTATGTAATAGATCAAACACGAGAAGGACTGGAGTGCTTCCTCCAATTTTGAACACAAAGTAGTTGGATAAAAAAATCTCGGCTTTGCCTCGTTTTTTTTCACCCGCAACTTCTCTGTGTTTCAAATCTGGAGGAAGCACTCTTTCGAGTGTTTGATATTACTTCTCAAACAAATGATTAACTGTCGAGAAAGCGAAAAAATAGAATTGCCAAACTCTGTGGAAATTAAGAAACGACTTCAAACCACGGCTAAGCTTGTGATTTTCTTTGTTTAAAGTTGATGAATTATTTATGAGTTTGAGAATTACCGTTCCAACCTAGCGCCCTATTGTGTAATACCTTGCAAATTTATAATTTAAAAATATAAATTCACTAACCTCAAAATAATGTTTTTTGCCTAGGCACGTTCTTAACTTTCTGCGAGATGGTGATTTCTTACCGGGCAAAGATAATACGTCCTTACGACACCTGCTCTTTGCTGAAGCAGTGTTCTACAATATTAACGAACTGATTGACGAGACTTCACAAACATTTTGGTCACTTGTGAAATATTCGGAAATATGCAATGATCTTCCTCCCGAGCTCCTTAGAACCCTGGCCTCGTGGATCACGGAGGAGCCCTGGAAACATGAGTGGAGGTTGGTTGATGTGTTATCCTGGGAAGTCAAGGAGGGAGAAAAAACAAAGTTAGAGAAGCAGCTGAACGAAAAAGTCACTTTTGTGAAAGACGCACCTACCGCTTTTGTCATTAAGTCTGGCGAGAACGTGTTTGGGGGTTACGGAGAAAAATTTTCGCAGTTGATACGTCGCCGAAGGTACAACGGCCGCATAGAAAACTTCGACAACGATCAGCGTTTTCTTTCCGGTAAGGATTTTTTTAGCCGATTATGGTACTTAATTATGCCGGCAGTTTACTGTTTCACACTAACGATGTAAGCAGAATCGCAAGCGCTTGGACCTTCCAACTATAATGCACCTATCAATATAAAGCCCGGGAGGTGGGGTGCGGGTAAGGGTGGGGATTTGTGTCTGTGAGTCGAAATTTTTGTAAGATGCCCATGGGTCGGCTGTCGAAAAATCATCAAATTAAGTTCAAGGTCCCCACCCTGGGAACACAACATACATCAAATCTCCCCTTCCCCGGCCCGGGTAACAAGGCATTTACCAAAGGTTCTGAAATGAAACTTGGGTGTTATAAATCATTGTATGCAAACATATCTTCAGAGACTAAGATTCCGAAAAGATGGAAAACAATAACACAAATTGATTACAGAAATTTACCACTTACCGAAATCTGATCATCCATCATGGCACAGGAAGGGACGTTCGAACGATTCACGAGTCAGTGACGAGGTCTCGTTCCAGTCTCCTTGAATTCAACTGCCCGCCCCCGGGCTTGACAACGATCAAACTGCCCTCCTCCCGGGAAGGCCAACTGGTATCGGCAAATGCCCAGCCAGGGGGACTAAAAATCGTGTCAAATGCCCGTCCTATGCCCGGACCCCCCCCCCCTCCCCCATCCCCATAACACAACTGACGAAAGCATGGCATACAAAATGGCGGGATACAAAATTCAAGCGCAAGATAAGCACGGGAAAAAATAAATTTTTCCTTTTTTGATTGCGGTTGTATTTTAGCGCTTCGCACTAAACTTTTCTTGTTTTATGATTGCGTTTTCGCTCCGGGTTACGTTGCTAGCGTAAAACAAGTACAACGCAATACCAGTAGGACCCTGTACGCACCAGTACGGAATTAATTAGCCTAATAAAATGATTTCCAAATTGTGAAATAATTTTCAAAAACAATAAGACGGCTTGACAAAGACCCTATTCAAAATTACTATAGACCAAACGGCCTATTGTCCAACGGTTATAAATATTTTTTTAAAAAATTCAAAATTTTTCAGTCAAAGTGCAAGCGAAAACCAAAAACATGATCTCTGTAAGTGAATTATTTTTTATTCGTTTTACAGCTGTTTTCAGTAATTGCAAGGAACCTGTGATGCATGAAGCTTTAGAAATTCCAAATATGAACCGCTATTCGTGAATAATCTGTCAGCTCCGTAAGAGATATTTAACAATTAGACCTCGAGGACGAATGGACTACGAGTAATAGTCCATGAGGCCATAGGCCGAATGGACTATTC
>JAOTRI020117832.1:0-12403 GCA_028564885.2 Zoanthus sanctaehelenae | reverse complement strand
ATTAATATTACCATCATCATCATCACCATCACCATCATCATAATCATCACCAACATAATCATAATCTATTAATATTACCATCATCATCATCACCATCACCATCATCATAATCATCACCAACATAATCATAATCTATTAATATTACCATCATCATCATCACCATCACCATCATCATAATCATCACCAACATAATCATAATCTATTAATATTAATCATCATCACCATCATCATCACCATTATCATCATCATCATCACCATCAGCATCATCACCAACATAAACATAATCTATCAATATTATCATCATCATTATCATCATCATCATCACCACCATCACCTAAAAACATCATCACTAGGTACATTACCATCATCATCATCATTATTGCCATCATCATCACCATCATCACCACCTAAAACATTATCTTATAAACCTTATCATCATCATCATCATCATTACCATCATCATCATTACCATCATCATCATTACCATCATCATCTTTACTGTCGTTATCATCATCCTTGGAACTTTCTCCTTCAACAGTGTAAAAACTATCACCCAAATAGTATCGTATTCTATATAATTTTTGTTCTGATTCCATTTCTTCGTTAACCATTTTCGGTAAAAACGTTACAGTTGTTGATTATATCGAAGTGGTGAGCATTAGTTTAAAATTCTTTTCAAAAACGATCAACCAGACGCAATTCGGTTGGTGTTACATACACTTTCCTTTGACTCTGACTTTCATTCTGTCAAATCCATCGTAAAAATGTTTCCTACCGACCCATCGGTCTGACATTTAATTTTAAAAATCTTCAAAGTGTATACGTGATCAGGCTTCTCAAAACTGGCCGGCCGGCGGCTATACGAGCCGTATACACGAGTTATATGGCCGCTTTCAAAAGCTCAAAGTTACTAAAAAGCATTTTTTTCAACAAGTTACATTTAGCATAAAGACTTAAGTATAATACAACGCCGCCGTTGATTCATGAATATCACTTGCCCATTGCATAATTTTCAGTTTGAGTCGTGTTTTAACTCACCACAGCTAGTCTACGACAATGCCGGGAAAGTCGCTTCGACTCTTTGTAACGGCAAAAAAAGTGGGATTGCGTGATGAAATTGCAAGAAAACTGATTTTTTCCCGCGTTATAACACCCCAGTCGCCTACATCGTTATTTTAGCATTCTCTTGAAGCCTGCGTGATGTTAAAATGTCCTGCTTTGAATTACTGTCGTGATTTGTACCTAACCCCAAGGAAGATAAAGCATTGCTTCTCTTGCAATAACAATAAATTCTGATTTTCTGAATCATAAAATTTACAACATTTTCGCTGTTTCCTAGCAACGCTTAAACTGGTGTTTCCACCTTAACCTCTTCGAGGCTGTGGAAGGAATCTTTGCCTGTCATGCAAGCGAAACGTGACTTCAGCGGTCCATTGGTGTTACTTTTGTCCTCATTCTCGTCACCTGATGTTTTTTGATATCCGCTCTCAGCATCGTTGACAACAATTTCGTCGTTCAGCTGGTCCCTCTTGTAAAAGTAGTTAAAGTTGGAGACGATGACCGGAACCGGAAGTGCTAAAGTTAAAACACCGGAAACAGCACAAATGGTACCGACAAGTTTTCCTGCTGTTGTTATAGGTGTCATGTCGCCATATCCAACCTACGGGGGGTGGGAAAGGTTAATAGTTAGTCCATCCAGATATAAGTACATTACTTCTGTCGTCGTTTTGTCATCATATTTTGTTATAACAATGTTAAAGAGTCTATGTGGCTTGCCATTAAGATGCAATTTTGATCATTTCATGTGTCATTTTCTTTGGTTCAATACAGAGATTACGTGAGAAACTATTTAAAACCATACTTTTTCAAGTTAAAAGTAGTTTAAACTTGAAAAAAAAAATTCTAAATATAATAAATATAGTAATTTCCTTGTAAACGCTTTAGTTTAAATTCTGTGCCCCGAATCAATATGAGCATAACCTACTATTTTCTCTCATATCGTAAAAACGGAAAACTTGATACTTTGAATGCATAATGAGCAAGCCAGTCATCGGCTTAAAACCTGTACATGTAAATGTTGGCGGCTAAATTTCCGAGGCATTTTGTTCAACGTCTTTAAAACTTTCTCTATTTAATAATTTGCTTCATAGACACTTTAAAGAGTCTATTTTAGCATTTTTTATATCATCACAAATATTTCTTGCCCTTGAACTGAAATCCAAAAGTAGTTGTCCAGGATCGGTATTTAATACTATATTATCACATGTATGATGTGGCCTGCGATTTAATGCTACGGATGGCAAAGATTTGAATATAGATTTAAACGTGATTCTTTGTTAGTCCTTGCATCAGACTTAATCAGCAATATCTTTAATTCTTCTGAACAAACAGCCAGTTTGTCCGCATAAATTATTTTAATACTTTAAAGAATGATATTTTGTACGAATTTGAAGAGAAGTAGAATTTCAAAGAACCATGCCTGTATTCAACACAGAAACAATAAATTACCTTTATTTGCAATTTAAATTAAAAATAATAAAAACAGCAATAATTGTTTGTATTTTTCTGTTTATTATATGATTTTAATCCTTTAGGTTTCAAAAAAACCTTCAATTCTAAAGTTTCTATGATCAAAAACAGAAAAGTGTTTACAAAAATTTAAATCTTTTGGCAGATTCGTTCAAGTTTTGTTTTGTAGTGGGATTCCATTTGAATTCTTTCAAAGATCTTTTCATTGATAGAATAAAATATACGCCTAAATTCTTTCAAGTCCAAAATAAAATTGCCTAGTAACAGTACTTTGAACTGCACGTACTGTGTATCAAACACAGGAACTAAATTTTTGTAGTCACTCTATTTGTTTTCTGTATTAAGGTTAAACATGTTGTTTTAAGAACACAGAGACAACATTTATTTGACGGCAGCAATAAAATTCTTGATTTTGGTTAATGTTTTGATTATCACCGTAAACAAATGAGATTTGTGTTTTAGAGGAAGCAATCGCTTTACGACAGTGATTCGGTTTAAACATTTCCACCTTAAGTTCCATTTTTTTCAAAAAAAAAAAATTTACACTTTAAAGATTCGTTATCTCTTTATATTGCATTTTTGTTCACGTGGAAGTGAATGATTTCTTTAAACGTAATTTTGAAAAGCACCCAATTTTTGATACAAGAAAGATTATTTGACGTACACTTTAGAAAACAAAAAGTTTTCTCAGAGAACATTTGTGCGTCCGAGAAGCGATTTTTTCAAAAATTTTGAAGTTATACAATGGACGTGATGTAGCTTGAGATAATCATTGTCGATCAGGTGGATATACATATAGAATCAAATTTGTTTCAAACATCTAGCGATTTATTAAAAAAGATGCTTTGCTGAACAATTTTACAAATAGTACAGGCAATTATATTTATAAACAGAACACGACACTAATTTTTCAACTTGCTAGTTTAATGGCTTGTGTCAACTTTGATGCTAGTAGCCATACATTATATTTTACTAACCATTCGTTGAAAATCCTAGATATTTTCCTTGATAGAGGCAAAAACATGTATTTTGTGTACTGACCACAGTAATAATATTAATAATAGTAATAATAATACTTTATTTCACATCAGTTGCGAAGGAAGTGGTTACCCATTCTTCCTAGCCAGAGGCTAATGTTTAATCTCCCGACGGCTCAGAATAAGCGTGAGAGTCGAATTTGCCGAGGGAGGAAAACCGGAGTACCCGGAAAAAAACCCTCGGAGTCAGATTGAGATCGACAAATCTCAGCCCACATGCCGAGCCCAGGAATCGAACCCGGGTCGTAGAGGTGAGAGGCACGACTGATGACCACTATGACAACCTGACTCCTTCAAGGGCTTAGAAAAGGTTCCCAAGTTCTCGGGTAAGCTGAAAGTTGTCCTGGGTAAGCAAGAAATTAAGTTTCTATCGAGGCGTGAACACTCTTGCTTGGATTGGCCAAAAATAGTGCTCACTTTATCAAAGATTAGAGTGATAGTTACTGTAACCTTTTTAAGGAAAACAAATTGGTATCCAATGAGTGGCACTATAAAAATTTATAAAGATGTACTTTTAAAGTATAAATTCTATCATGGATAACAATAACTAAGAACTTAGTGCATTTCAACTTATTTGCTTTGAAATTTACATTAACTCAAACTGTGCTCATATGCAAGAGTCATTAAAAATAAAATATTGATAACAGCATCATCACCCCATATTTATCACCATCAGTCCATCACCAGCATCACCACCAGCACCAACATAATCATCACAAACATCATCACCAGTCCATCACAACCATCATTAAGACCATCTTCATCACCATTATCATTTTTGTCATCATCATCATCATCACCATCACCATCATCACCATCACCATTACCATCATCACCATCACCATCATCATCACCATCATCACCATCATCATCATCACCATCATCATCATCACCATCATCATCACCATCATCATCACCATCATCATCACTACCGTTAATATCATCCTCACCATCAATAACATAACTATTATCCTCAATTTTGACACAATTAACAAATAAATAAAAAAGCAGAAAAACAAAGTTGTTTTAAAACATTTACCTGCATAGCTTCTCTTGCTCCCATCATTTTCACATCCCTGTCATGTATTTCTTCATTTTGAGGTAGGGAATCATCTCCTTTGTTGATACCTGCTTGAGTATCATCATCTTCTTCGGAATCACCTGGTTTCTCTTTATTTTCTTCAAGTGAATCTAAAATTCGATATATATTAATTTTTGGGAAAGATATTGCATAGTTTCTAAATGGCTGTTATTGGTACACTTACCAGACCATTCAAACAGATTCAAATATTTTTACTAATATTACAGTAGAACAATAGATTGTGCTTGTTATTGCAGTCCTGAGGAGAATTGCTGTCAATGTAAGTGAATGATGTTTCAACAACTTGTGCAGAAGTTAAACAGTATACAGCTTTAACAATTTAGCATAATAATGGAAATTAGTAAAAATCTTCTAGTATAATAAATATTCACATTAAAATGAGAAAATATAGTGTGTCAGTTGAATATTAGGTATGCGATTACTGATTGGTCCATTAAGATGTATTGTGATTGGATGTTAGACTTGAGTAATGTGTCGTGGTTGCTTGTTTTGATCTGCAAAGTAATGTTGCACTCATTCTGTTTCCTGCTTTTTATATCATGATGGATTCATTTGTAATTGTTAACATCATTCTGTTGAGAGGATTCTATTCTAACTTAGTAAAACAGCTTTCCAGAGTCATTTGTTGAAAATAGAAAGTGCAGTAAGCTTCCTTTCCTTAAAGGTGATATACATATCATTGTGGACCAACCTAAGCAGTGCTCGACACTAACTTTTTTGAATACTAGGCAGTGGGCTAATAAGCACAGTAAATCACTTGCCCATCAGGACAAGCCACTAGTCCAAAACAAGGCCAGAAAAAATACACAGGTCTACAAAAGGCTAGAGAATTAGGAACCATTAACCTTCTGGTGTTCTGCCTCTCCCCAGACCTCCTGTTATTTGTCCAGTTACAAGCTCCTGATAAAGCGTTCCACAAAAACTTTCTAAGTTATAAAGTTCTACTACATAAATGTTTCCACAAAACTAACTAGTCTAGTGACTAGTAGGAGCACATTTTCACTAATCCATCATGAAGTTTTACTAGTTCTAGGCTAGTGGACTAGCAATAGTGTCGAGCACTGATCAGGGTGACATAGTGGTCATCACTCGCCCCTCTCACCTCTACAAACCAGGATAAGCTCCTGAGGTTTGCACGTGGGCTGAGATCTCTCGATCTCAATCGAATTTCAAGGAACATTTTTCAGAATATTCTGCTTTTCTTCCCTAATCAAAATTGATTACCAGTTTATAAAATCTGGCTATGGTGTTGTGCTCCAAGGTCATGTATGGATCGTGCTCTGAAGCCAAGTGCTTAGATGGTGGCACAACTCAATTGGTTCGATCTTCTTGATCTCTGTTCTTGGCAATTCAGCCCCAAGTCACTCCCATCCAATAAGTTAGCCTCTTTTGGTGCCTAAGTCTCATTAACACACATCAGGACGCATGCCTGGTACACCCTACCCTTTGTGCGAAGGGAGAAACCCCTACAAGTGAAACCAAAATGGAGATCTCTAAAGTTTTTCCATCCTGATCTCTTTCTGTCACTCACACTCTTCAGCACCAACAGCAAAACTTAGGACTCTCCAAAGCGAAAAAATGGTGTGCTGACTCTCCAGCGCCCATTGATCATCAATTACAGCAATATTACACCTGTGGCTGATCCACAAATTTATGTCTACAACCACTTTCATCTCCACAAAAGCTGAAAATCACAGATCAACAGCTTGCATGAGATGTTATTTAAACAAAATAAATAAATAAATAAACAAACAAAGAGAGAGACCTTTCACATTATAAAACACACACAAACGTAGACATAATCCCTGAGGGCCTAAAGTTTAATGTCCTTATCCGAAAGGACATGAAAGTCTTACCAATTGCAACTGTTAGAACAAAAGAAGCACTTTCTCATCAGTTATTTTAAGACCCTGAGTGTTGGTCCAGCCGGGAATTGAACCCAACCCTTCTGCACAATAGACTAGCATCTAACCAATTGGGATAACCAGATTACTTAACTGATAAGATTAAGATGAACAATCCAAAACAAATGACTAACTTTTAGTATTCTCCACTTGTTCTTCCTCCTCTGGACTCACTTGTTGTGGCTGCATGTCTGCGGCTGGCTGTTGGAACTGTGAGTGGGGAGGAGGGGGTACACCAGCCTGTGGTGGCTGGTATTGTGGTCCTGTCTGGACATCTGGTTGCTGGTACTGAGGTGGAGGCTGTTGATACACTGGATATTGTTGGTAATACTGCTGGTACTGTTGATATGGATTGAACTGGTGCGGTTCAGAGCCACTAACAGGTACAGGTTGCTGGTAGTTATATTGTGGTGTTAAACCTGAAAAATAATCAAAGGTACACGTGGAGTTTAATTGCTGGTTAGCTAATTTTTTTACAAGCAATGTGGCCCATGGAGCTAGTCTCTGATTTTTGCAGTGCTAGGAAGATGAGTCTTTGACTCCACCTGCACAGGACATGAGTTAGGAGTAGGTTAGCTCCCAGCAGATGCTGGTACACATCTCCAAAACGGTTGATTTTGGACTTTTTTATACCTTTCAATAAACTAACGATTTTATAATATAAAATTTTAAAAATAACAGTTTTAGAGCTTTAAAATAACACTGATACCTGTAATAGCTCATATGGATGATAATGTGCGTGGTGTTTTTAAAACTGACATAATACTGAAAGGTGAAACATGACGATATACTGTAAAGAATTAGATAACAGAATTCTTTTTTTAAGTACGTACTTATCATGTAAATGCTGCTTTTAAATGCTTTTAAATAGAGTATTAATGGGCGTTCAAAAATTTCACGTTTTGATCCATGTATAAGCAGGGTTCAAAATTAACCGTAGTCCACTAGTCCACACACTATTAAAAATTTTGGTGGACTGGTTAACTTAACTACAAACTAGTCAACATGTCTAGTAAAACATTCCCAGCAACAAAGTATATTTGACAATATTTCACGTAACATTATTTCGTTTCAAATCTAAATGTTTTCAAACAACACATTTAAATTTCTCAAAAAGGGAATTAAATACAAAAATAACAGGGTTTTAATTTAAGTTTTATCATTTTTGTTAGAAGAAATTGTGTTGAAAGGTATTTTCCCTTCACACGTGTATCTACCCCAAAGATTGATCAAATGCCAAAAAGATGTGCCATGTTGATTACATGACCAACTATATACTGTTGTGAGTAAAATTCCTTCGTTTTACTCGGTTTTTTTCTTGTAGAAACAAGAAAATATTGGTATAAACTGAAACACAATCCTTGAAAAAACTTGTTATTACAACAGAACTAGAAAAAAATTTTGACCCAAAACACGTAATGAAGTTGTGTTAGCATTTTTTAAAATTTTCTATATAGCCATTGCATTTGGGTAAATAAAAACGATTTGAAATACAGGTATCTTTACTGGTGTTGTAAATCTAATGAAACAAAAAGCTGTCTAGTAAAAAAATTTTCTATCCCTGTATAAGTCAAGTGCAATTATTAGATGTGAAATATTGGTGTTAAAAGGTTGACTTATACACAGCAAAATATGACACTATCAACAGAGCTATGGAATAGCGATAAACATCACTTAAGTTGACTCATAATGTCATAGTAATGATGATGACGAATAAAACAGTAAGTTAGAGTTGAAGAACAGTTCAACCTACCATGCTGTTGTAAGGCAGCCTGAACTGTTGCTTGAGAGGATTCTGGAGATTTCATTTGCTAAAAAAGAATTTATAACTATTAAACAGTATCAAAAGTAAAAATGATAATAAAAATATAGGATTACCACAAACAGAAATGTGCAACCCCTGACTCTGGGCCACGCAAGCACTGCTTGCATTATGATGGGAAGCCTGATAAGCGGCTTGGGGTTAGGTTTGAGGATGCAATGAGATTGCTGGTAGAGTGGGGTAAATCCAGCCACCCTCATTTATACGGGGTAAAACCGGATCAAAACTGGATTAATGATGATTGACTGAGGTAGCAGCAATGCTTAGCATAGCATGGTTAATTTTCACTTCATAATACAGTTTTCAAAATGATAGCTAACTAATATTCATGAAAAAACAAGACCAAAGAAAAAAGTCTGGATAATAAAATAGTCTGGATAATTGAGGTCTAGATAACTGAGGTTCAACTTATGACTTTAAAAAACAAAATAAATCAACTAACCATGATGTAAGATCCTTCAAGAAGATTGTTACTTTCCCAGATGTTTAAAACCTTTGTAAGTTTTTGTTGATTCTCAGGTTTTTCTTCAAGGTGGGCATGGACAAATATTGGAACTACGACATCCTGTATTGCCTTTTGAAGTTCGTGGGATTGCTTTCGAGCACAGTGATGAACAAGATCATTAATTAGGTAAATGATATGCAGCTTCTGTTGGAACTGCATCCCAGGAGTCAAAGCTCTACAAGAGATAAAAATATCATGAGAAAACTAGTTATTTCTCCAAGCAAACTGTAATGTGATAATCTTTAAGATTCTCAGAAAGCAACTATGTTACAATCATGGATGGATGGTAATCAATAGTTACAGTATGTACACATTGTACAAATACATAGTTCTCCATAGGAATTTTTAGAAGGCCAGGGAAATTCTGACTGCAAGCAGCAAAAGCAAATCAAGGCTACTTGTAATCACATTAACTGCATATCAACATTTATTTGCACCTTTTCCCCATTCATTAAAACTCTAATTAGCTAAATATAATAATTTTATTACAATTACTTAGCTGGACACCCGAAATAACTAATTATAGAGCTAATCTAATTGGGTGCCCATTTTTAGTTTACAGATGCAACAAATGTTTCATCAATTTTATTGTGGTTCATTTTTATTTATCGATAGGAGTTCCCACTTTGAGATACTACATTGGTTAAATCTTTAAAGTATTAAGTCAAACAGCAATGATTTTCCAGTGAATTAAGCCCGGCAGACTGTCTGAATTCAAAGTACCTAGGGAAAACATTGATAGAGTGCAATAACTATTGAAAGTATTTTTAGGATATGTTTCAGTTGTACTGTATGTTATCAGGATTGTCAACACGAGGGGGAGGGGGGTTAGGCCCAACAACATACGTACAAAAAAGGTTTTTCCTCTATTGAAATCTTTACCATTCTTATCTTGTTTTTGTAAAACTTCCTCCTAGTAACAAAATTGAAATGTAGCAAAAAAAAAAGGCTAAAGCTAAATCCTTTTGAGCCTAGTGGCCCATGGGGCCGGTGCTTATCTCCAGTTTCTGTAGTGTTAAGCAAATGAGAATCTTTGACTCCCCCTGGATAGGGAAACTAATCCATCACAGGTTAGCTCCCAGCAGATGCTGGTATTCATTTACCTACCCCGGGAGGATGGAAAGCTGAGATGGCTTAGATGGAAAAAAAGGCCACACAAACATTCAAATCTTATCAAAGAGCCAACAGCGCCAACCACGTCGGCCTTAAATGTAGCAGTCAAAGTCCAAGTTAAATTCTCTTTTTTGCATGAATAAACTTGCAAGGAGGCACAATTCTCAAGTCTACTGCTACCTACAGTAAACTTCAATATTTGAGCAGAAGAGAAAAATTCCTAATGTTCTCAATCGTGATAAACTGCAATTTTACTCATTTTAATTTTGACTCATATAACTTCTTTTCAAGTTTGTTTTCATGTCTATTAACCTCTAAACTTTTCATTTTTCTCAGACACATGCTGTTCTGTAGAAAATTAAACAACAAACATTTAGAGTATCCCAGTGCATTTTTCAGAGTAGCAGATAAAATGCACTGATTGCTGGCTTATTTCGACGAGACTGCATTATTTTGAGTTACTATATAGATCTGTCCTGGTTGTTAATCATGAATCAAATCAAAAATGGCTTTTAGCCCAAGGCATGAAAAAAACAATCTAAAGTGCATGATTTAAATAACTGTGATTTTCCCTGTTTGGTTTTGTCTGTAAAATTCATATATTTGATGTTAATACAGGACTGGAAATGAAACTCACTGGTCAACAATCTCACTAAAAATAAAGTGCAGACAAAAATTGATTTCATCTACTTACAGATCAAAAAAAATGGAAGATCTCCTTGCAAAAACACTCCAAATACATGTAACATGCAACTAGGACTGCTATACATTTCAATGTCTACTCTTATTCATGTATTAAGGTTACCGTTCAGTTTGAAACCGATGAAAATGACCAAAATGAGATTATTAGCCATTTGGATAAATAATTAGTAAACCTTTATATATGAGCAAAAAAAATTGCAGTATCACATTTAAAGAACGAGATTTTGATATAGAAAATTTCACCGGAATTAAATATCATGCGGTGGGCTTGGGAGAACGCCAAGACTTTTTTAAAAAAGCTTTTTTCTCGAAACTATTTTTATGTCAAAACTACGATACACTCGAGGTTCCAACTTGGGGAGTTTTTCGCCAATAACCCTGAAATTTGGCAGTTTTACAGCTAAATAATTGAAGTTCAAAACTGTGTCAGTGGTTTTTAAAATTTTAAAAACTTTAAAAGTTATTATGATAAAACTCCGCTACTTTCGTTTTCGAAAGCGTAAAGTTAAAAAAACAAAGCGGCCTTTCAAAAAACGCCGACACATTTTTGGACTTCAATTAGTGTCAAATGAGAAAATATAATAAGTGATGCCATCAAACGCAGCATGTTGAACTTGGAACTCCCGAAAGAGAACACAATAGTTGAAAAACGAGGCTTTTGTTCTTTTTATTTGTTTGAAATTACTAAATAAAAATTAAACAGCGGTTTACAGAATTTAATAAGCTTTTCAGTGATATATAGGTTTATAGGGTTACGTTGCGAATTAACATAGATATTCTCTACTAACCAAAAACACCACTTAAACTGAATGGTAACCTTAAGATCTCTACCAGTATTCCCAGTCTACTATAAATGTCCACTAAAGCTTTGGCAACTTCTAACGTATTAATAGATTTGAGGGGCAATGCATCAGGATATGGATATGGATATGGATATGGATATGCATTGTCAACCAAAGTAAACGATGTCGTTTCTCAGTAGGTTGATGAACAGGACCGATCAAATCTACCGCAACCCTCTTGAATGGCGTGTCTACCAAAGGCATCTTTTGCAACTTTCCCTTTTGGAATTGTCTTCTGACAAATGTAACACGACTGACAAAACCGAGTAACATCTCCATGAATGCCAGGCCAGTAGAAGTTATACATAATCCTGTCCAAGGTCTTCTTGGTCCCTAGATGACCACCCATTATAGAACAATGCGCATGCTCCATTGCTCTTAGGTGAAGGGTTTCTGGTACTAAGACTTGACGTAATGTTTGGCCATTATTCACAGCAGGATTCTTGTATATGCGGAATAGTACTCCTTTTTTCTTCTCGAAGCGAACTTCTCCATCTGTTTTTTGCTTAACTTCTGTAATCTCTTCAGATTTCTTTAATAAAGCATCCTTTTGTTGAAGTTGTATGAGCTCGTCTTCACCAACTACAGTTTCATTTGCCGGCTTAAAACTTTTCAAAAGCTTTCTGGGTTGTAGGGCCTTCTCCGCTTGAGATCTCGTAGGGTGAGGATTTCAAGGATCTTTTGCTCCCTTTACATTACCAATGATCAAATCATAAATGGCATCGTGGAGGGCAGACATGGTTGGCGCAGTTGGTAAGATCTCTGCTTTCCAACCACGAAGTCCCGAGTTCGATCCCGGCACTTTGCCGAAATTTGACTATTTGTGCGACCTTCTTTTTCGCCTAAG
>JAOTRI020117821.1:0-12403 GCA_028564885.2 Zoanthus sanctaehelenae | reverse complement strand
GTTACCATGGTAACAAGAGACTCAAACATGTAGTTGCTGGTCATGATTAGTAGTCATATGTTGAAGCATGCTATAAATTCCTTGAAAAGTTCGTATTTGAAGAAAAATCATTTTTGGGTGTACTCCCGCCTTAAGTCCATCATCTCTCACGTTTTATAGATCTTGTGAGCAGCAAAAGCTTTCATTTGAAAGGCCTTAAGGTTAAAGTACTTGTGAATTAAATCAAGGCAATGTTCCAAGAAATTTGAAAATTTATAGTCCCTAAAATGCAATTTCCTGCTCTTTGACGTGTCACATTTTAAATACTCTATTAAAATGCAATTTATCATAACATGATTCATGATTTTTTTGATAGATAATAGAAATGTCTAGCTCCTGTTTTTTGTTATGATAATCATATCCACTCTTCAATTTATTATTTTTGCATTTTTAATGTTTAAAAGATATCATGAAAACTTAGATAGCCTGTAATATAATATGGCTAAGTGTACATTAAATAGTATAAACTGCAATGAACTAAGCATCATAACATAAAATATATAATCTGAGAAAAAATCCATGCATGTTTATGAAGCTTGAAATAATGTTCACAAGTAAGAAACTTCTTCATCACACACCCCCTGCTTCAGTTGTCTAATGGTATGTCTCAGTTCTGCCAAGAAAATTTCTCCATGTCACACTAAGGTAACCGGAGTAAACAAAAGAAATTGTCCGTATTTTAAAACTTTATACTGCTGTATCAATAATTCGTTATTCAAAAGTTTTTGATTTTCAAGATTTATTATATATAAATCTGTTTTTCGACATTGTTTTTACTTTTAGTTGTTTAAATTTTCGATCTCTTTTCCCGGGCTTGAAGAATCATCAATATGTTTTCTCGTAACAGAAATTGAAAACGTTGCCTTTTTCTATTTCTCGACATGTTTTTTCGGTATTGTACATCTGGATTGGTTGTCTCGAGATTCTCGCTCTTGTATTTTTTGATCAAATAAAATGTGGATTATATTTTCCTAAGCTCGATATTCTTTTGGAAACTCGATACCCTTTTGGCCGGAATGGCTGGTGGTCCAAGAAGACTCAATTACGAAAGCGAGAGCTACCTGGAATACAAAGTGAAATATAAAATATTAATCACAATAACGCTAGGATCGTATTGAAGCAATCAGGAAGTACCTGTTAACATTTACGCAGATTGCTGCGATTCATTTCTCAAATGCTGTTCCAAACTGAACAAAATGGTTGACGTGTGTGTGCAAGTAATCTTTGTAGCTCTCTTCACGCGAATCTTTATGTTCGATGCTAAAGGTAAATTGATTGATGAACTCTTGCTTTGAATTTTGAAAATTTTGAGTAAATTAATTGTGATTAACATTTTAACTGTTTTTTCTTGTTGCGTAAATTAAACACACAACGAAATGTTAAATATTTAGCTTGGGCCAGATTAAAACAGGTTAAAACAATCAAAAATATGTCGATAAATTCTCACTCTAATATTTTTCATTTAAAGTAAGAGCTCTAAATTTATTGTCATTGAATTGTTTACTGTTTTTCTCGCTCCGTTAATGTTCAGCTTGAGATTATTGAATCAATCAAAAACTGTTTTCCGACGTGTTTGCCACTTTACACTTTCTTGTGGAAAAATTTTAAAAATGTAACTATGTATACATTTCTGTAATATGTGAGTTAAACTTCTTTTTAAAGGATCTATTATCCTATGTATACTAGAGATCAATAGTTGACAAAACACGCTTTTTTTAAGAACAATGTTGTGGGAGAGTTAATAACAATTTAAGAACAAGCTCACACTGAGGTTGTAAAAAGTGAAAATGTTTCTTACGATGGCGGACCAGAATGCTCACATTCCAGTCCTAGATTTCACAGTCCAGTCTTTGTTTTTGACATCCTAACTTGGGTTTTCAGGGACCGCGGAGCAGGGTGGTTCGCTGGCCTTTAGCCCCACCAATAATTGTTCCGTAGATAATTCATTAGTTCTGATATATTTTAGTCCACTCAACTATTATAATTGTCGAGAGAATGTCTGCAGGCGGACACAAAGCCAGATCCTGATATACAGGGGAAACTAATCGCTTGTCAGGCACAGATGAAATATTTGATTTCTTTTTTGGGTTACATATAAGCCATTGAAACATGTTTTGAAACACATCCGTGAAATTTGTTTATTTGGATTCCTGAATAGTTGAATTATCAAAGTGTGTGCGGGCGATATGGGTTTTCCGCCTTGTTTGGATGAAATTTCATCATGTATTTCAGAAAAATAATCGGTTTTGGCGATGTACAGGCATGTTGGCAACCTTGTGACAATATTTAGGGGGGAAATTATAGGGATTATTTCCCTAAAACGTAGGGATAAATGGTTAAAATGACTTTCAATGACATCAGTCGCGCTCAACCATCATAGAAAGGAAAAAAGTAGGGATTTTTAGGACTCTAGCATAAAGGGGAGAAGCATGCCCCCAGACATCCATAGCTTTGTCACATCTCGGCACTCGCGTAAGCCCCACCAATCCTAAAAACGCTCCTCTGTTTTCCACACAGTCCTTCTTTTTCACACAGTTGGTTAAGCATTGCATCCTGGCCTCCTTCACAGAACAGGCGCAAAGTCAACTTTTAGCAATGGTCCAATAATTAAACAGGCTGCATATATCCAAGAGCAAATTAATTGGCGTGCAGATACATCTAATATTACAAGTATTCAGCACGAAGTTAATGAAACAAGTTCGACTAATCAAGTTTTTCTTGATTGTTATAGCCTTGTTTGGAGTACTGTAGTTGCAAATAAGTTCTTCCTCTGTTTCATTTTCCTCTAGCTTCATATATGGAGAATAGTTTGGTAAAGGCATTGCAATGAAAACTAGAAAAGCACTCAGAGGTCGCAGACCTCCGCTAAGCATATTATGATCCCCACGCAACATTACAGTCCTTGTAAATACAAGCCTCAACACTGGAATATGCACGTGCAGCACGAGTCTTAAGGCGCGAACACATGATGTAACATTTCACGCAACATTGCGCACATCGATTGTATATTTTAGAGGTGGACACAAAGTGCAACAAAAACAACCGACATTTCTTGTGATTTCGCGGCGTGGTTATCCATGCAACGTTACAACAACATTAAAACGGCGTCCAACAAGAAGAATTTAAAAAAAAGAAAACTTGCTTGGTGCAATGTTAACTGAGAAGAGCGCGATTCAACTCCAGTTTTTCATGCAACAACATTTATCGGTGGACACTAGCTGCAACAACCCTGTTCCGCGCAACTTTGCATTGTGTATCAGCTCTTTTACTAAAGGTGTTAAAAAAGAAAGCCGACAATTAAAAAATTCGACACAAAAAAGTCAACATTACCAAAAAAAGGATGGGCGAACTATCTGGGGCTCCGTATGTGGGAGGCCCCAATGGGCAGCGAGGTCTCGTTTCACTCGAAAGCATTTTGAAAGATGCTCCCAAAATTGAAAAAGTAGATGACCTCTCCCCACATTTGTTTCCATATTTTATGATGACCCCCCACTTTAGGGTACTGAATTCATCGTGTCCCTCCCTGATTTCTGCCAGCCCATCCCCTAGTATAAATAATGAACGCTCCTTAAGCATCAGTTTGTAGGAATATATTTTGAGAGATGATGCTCGAAATCGGCAGAGATAAATCAAGATATCGTCGATCAAAAAACGTCGCCATTGAAGTGAGAGCTTTAATTGTACTTCAAAGTTGAGGAGGTTGTGACATGTAGCCGTCTGGTATTATAGTGGTGAATTTCTTGATTAAGTCTAAAAAGCCCTACAAATGATTTGGTAATTTATTATTAACGTATTTGAACATTAGTAATGAAGTTTCTAAGATGTTTATTTGATGAATTGTAAGTATTTTTTCTTGTTTAAACAGGCTAGATTTATTGGTTAGATAACCTGAATTCGTAATTATTTTTATAGCTTTTTTTTTTGCAAAATCTGTAGTCTGTTTTTATTTAATTTGTAAGTACTTCCCCAAAGGACAGTTCCATAATAAAAGTGTGGGTAAATTATTGAATAGTATAATGTCTTTAGGGCATGTTTAGAAAGATAGTGTTTTAGTTTGTTAATAATTCCAATATTTCTAGATATTTTTGGTGAAATGTGTTTAATTTGCGGTTTCCAAGTTAAATTCCCATCCATTATGAGCACTAGAACTTTAGTTTCTAATACTCTAGTAATTTTTTCACTGTCAATTTTAATGTTAATTAGTTATTATCAATTTGTGTATTATTTGTAAATAATATAAAATTTGTTTTTTTTATCTTGGGTGAAAGTCTGTTTGTTCTAAACCACAAAGATAAGTTAGTTAACTCTTTGTTAATAATCTCATCAGTCATCTAAATCACTAAGTGATTTTGATTTATAGAAAACATTTGTATCGTCTGCAAAAAGTGTAAATGATAGACGTCCAGTACTGTTAGTAATATCATTAGTGTAAAGTAAGAAGAGAATGGGTCCTAAAATCGATCCTTGGGGAACTCCCCAGTTTATATCAAAAAATTTCACGCCCGACCGCTTGCAATGCAGGCTTCCCTTTGTATTCGTCTAGTATTCTCATTCTGAAGAAAGCTGTTGTGAAGCAATGGATAAAAAAATAAGGAAAATTTTTACATTAAAAAACGATCATGACTCAGATGGAGTAACTAAAATTAATTCTGAGCGAGTAAAAATGTAGATCTTACTATTTTTAAACAATTTAATACAATTTGAAACAATGTAGTAATAAATATGCAAACTATACACCGTATAAAAGAAAGAATACTTCCTGACGTTTCGCACGTTAGTCCTTCGTCGGAGTCCTTCGTCCTTTTTTGTACTCCAACGAAGGACTAACTTCTGAAACGTCAGTAAGTATTCTTTCTTTTATACGGTGTATAATTTGCAAACTTAATTGTTTCTTTAGAAACACCGACGCAGCTCAACTTAGTTTACCGCTAGTTAGTTTTCTATTTATAATGAAATACAGGAAAACTTGGTGAAAAAAATATAATAATAATAGTAATAGTAATAATAACAAAATAACAACAATAATAATAAAAGCTGATAATAATATTGTTGAAGAAATTTCTAACTAATTTATGGTGAACTTCCTTTTGCAGTTTTACAGCCGTTTGATTCGCAATGCAACAAGAATGTTGATCTTGCAATTATTCTTGACTCTTCGGGGAGCACTGATTTGAAAACCTTTCAAGCCTGCCAAGAGTTTTCAAAAAATCTAGCGAAGCACTTTTCCTTTGGCAGATACAAGTCTCGTCTATCAGTAATGTCTTTCTCCTTTCATGTAAACATTCCAATTCACTTCAAAGATTTTGACAAGTTTAACAACTTTGAAGAAATTATCGATTCATTACCGATGGAAGGAAGTACTACTTTCACTGACAGGGCTCTTCAAGTTTTGCGATTTGAATTGTTTTCATCAAAATACGGTTCAAGGCCTCGGAGAAAAGGTTGGTAAAACTGCTAACATATTTGACGATTGATAAATAGGAGATATTACATGGGCGCGCGGAGATACGGATTTTATCTTCCCTTCGCTCCAAGCGACCATATAATATTCTACTTATTAGATAATTACCACGAGAAGATGTGTTTGATGAATGAAAACGCCAAGCTGCCATGAATGAAGAACTCGAAATGGTCGCCATGGTAACAATCTTTTCACTAGAGAAGATAACATGCTAACGAAAGCGAGAAATATAGGTACCGGTATTTTATGGATAATTATATACAATAAGTAACATTAATCATATACTGTGACTTGATATCCGTGTTTGTTAAGGCCGTGAGGAAAACCATTACCAGTTAAGTGAATGCCATCACACTTCACGCCATTTTTATCCAATCAAATGACCCGATGTAATTGTCTTATCAAATCAATTGTTTTTGTTTTTGATGACGTCAGACAGCGAAATACGCAATTTTTCCACAAAATGAAACTTGTCTTTATTTTTGTGTAACTTTATATGACGAAGAGTCCATAGGGGTTTCCTGTGGTTATGGCGAAAGGTCATGATTTCAGTGGTTTTGCATTTTGGAAATTCTCTTAATAGTTTACCTGTTATCCTCCATACACCTGGACGTAAATGTTTCGAGAAACCAAATACGATACCAAGTACAGCTGCTGGTCGTCTGTGTATCCATTCAGCTTCACATGGGTTATATGATGGAACAGATCGTTTATGAAGATATTAAATAACATTTATGACTTTCGTGTACACTTATTGGGACCCTGATAATATAACATGGTGTCAGAAGTGGCTGATTAATAACAGAAAAGGAAGTCAGTGAAATATAACGAAAGCTTTGAAAAAAAAGGAAAACAGGAATTTGCAAGTCGGCACGCGTTTCAACCAAGATGGCGAAAAAGATTTTTCGCTAGAACCATTTGACTTGATACAGATCTGTTCCATCTTAGAAGCCAAACATACCTCATGGTTGTCGATTACCTCACTCGTTACATTGAAATGGCCTTTTTACAATCCATGCAAACATCACAAGAAATCATCAGGGCCATATTTGCTAGACATGGGATTCAACAAATTGTAAGATCAGACAACGGTCCACAGTTTTCGTCAGGAGGGTTTTTCAAGTTCTCAAAGAATTGGCGTTTTGAATATGTAACTAGTAGTCCCAGATACCCTCAATCCAATGGAGCTGCTAAAAGGGCAGTACAGACACTGAAAACACTCCTCAAGAAGGAAGACGATCCGGCTAAAGTACTATTAGCTTATCGATCATCACAGCTGCAGTGTGGTCAAAGTCCAGCAGAACTGTTATTTGGTCGTATTAGCAGTCCAAAAGGCACTATGCATAGGAATAGGACATTCCTTACAACCTATTCTTCAGATGACACACAAACCCTGAAGACAAGGCTGGAGCTGAAACAAATGCTGTTGCTGATCCTGTGGCGGAGGTGAAAGTACCGCAGACATTAGCAATCACCCCCGAGCGGTTGAACTTGTAAACTTTAATCTTGTTTAGAACAATCTTAAGTCATTGTAAATGGACTTTTTTAAAAAAAGTTTTAACTGAATTCAAGAGCTTAGTTTTTATTTTTACGTTTTACAGTCAGGAGGGGAGATTGCGTAACATCCGTTTTCATGCCCCTTAAGGCCACCCCGCAGAGCTAGAGTGTGTTTTAGTTTTGGTTGGCCACTTGTGAGTCATTTATAACTTTCGTATTCACTTATTGGAACCCTTATAATATAACAGTCGTCTTCCATCACGTCATCACCTTCCTCTCACTTCCAATTTCATTTAAAACTGTATCTTCACCAACATCACTTTCACTCCCATCTGTGGACCACTCCTCTTCACAACTGACTAGCACAATGTTTTATGTATATATTTTATAAAATAGTTTTATGACATTGTTGATCTGCAGTAATATGAAATTTTTGATTTTTAATGAAAATATGATTGTATTTTTCAAATAATACAGTAGAGTTTTGACTATTGCAAATGTTGAAAAACAATAGAGGAATCAAAAATTATTGAGAAAGCTGATTATATACATCTATTATTTAAACTTTACAGTTGTTATCAGAGTTTGTAGATTGAGGTTTCATGTTGTTGAAGTAAAATAATAATGAAATAATTGAAAACATTATTATAGTTTTTCAATGATAACCATAATGATATTAAAAACATTAATCCAATGCCTATTATTTTGTTTTTAGGTACTCCCCTTCAGATCCTCACTTTTTTTGTCAGTATCCCCCTTTTAGGTTTTCTTTTTTATAGAGACCCCTCACTATCTCATCAGTGCCCCCCCCCCCTTCACCCAAACAAGTTTTTGTGAATACTACTTAATATCAAAACAAGCTTTAGGTTGGTGAAGCCATCTAAATTTTAAATCAATGAGGTCACGTTGTTACCATAACAACTTAATTTGTACTCTGAAGAGCACGATTTACGCTAAAAAGTAGTCGTGTACCCCAATCAGAATCGAGTAATTTTGTTGAGTATATACAAATCAATGAAATTTCTTTTAGCTCCACTTATCCCATTTCCAATAAAAAGATTTTAACAATTAAACAGATCACCTTTGCTTTAAAATCTTCAACTAGATACTCAACCCTAATTGCTCGCACCCTAATTGTTCTCTTTTCTCAGATGTGAAGCGGGTTGCAGTATTCTTTACAGACGGTCGAAGTTCTCTAGGCTGGGAAGAGTCCGCTTATCAAGCCAAACCACTGAAGAAGAATGGAATTCAGATTTTTGTTGTGGCTTTAGGAAAACACATCTCCGAAAAGGAAGTTAATTCCATATCAAGTAAACCTGAGAACGTGCTATACTTTGATAGCGATCAAGCACCAAAGAAACCAAACTTGCTCAAAGACCTTGTTAGTGCAATTTGCAATTAACGAAGAGAGAATAAAAGCAATTATTTTGTAATCATTATCAACTTAGCTTATAACTTTTACTGTTGTGGAATGTCAGAAACATTTTTTGTTCTTATATGATTTATGGCAGCCAAACCAGATATTCTTTTGACGACAACATTAAACGCTACATGTTTATTTCTACTGCCTTTTCTGCTGCGTGTTGCTTTTATGTGGGGAAACTGCAACAAGAAGTTTTGCGTTGGTGAATATCCGAGGTTGCAGAACAAAGATGGAGTGGACCTGGTAGAAAACACACAAGGACTAAAAAATACACGATCGGCCTTGTCAAAAACAGAAGCTTGGAGAGCCCAAATACTCTAACACACGCCGCGAGTACTTCGTACGATTTCTCTTGTGATAGGTTGAAATTAAGCGCTTTAGCGACTCTTGATAACACAGATTAAGGACGGCTGGGTCGCTCGTCGCGAGTTCATGTATGATTGCTCAGATTTGGCCTGAACGGCTCTCACCGCCACCATGGATCACCGAAAGATTAGCAATCGTAAATCGACAAAGTAAAATACTGTTTTCCGTGTTGGATTGGGGCCTTTGGATTTGCAGTTTGCGCAGAATAAGTTGTAACATGAGTTTGAATTTTTGTTAGATATGCAAGTTGTGAATTTTGAACATTTTATAATGTTGCGCTATTTAGCAAACTACTTTACAGTGTTAAGTTTGACATCAACGTTTGCTGGACCTTGTAACCCCGGCAGTTAACAGCTGCAAAACTGCTAAACCTAACCCCAACTCTATCCCTAGTGTAGGGTCAAAGATTGGGGTTTTAATTAGGGTTAGAATTTAAGATTAGATTACGATTAGTTTACCCAAGACTTTATTAAATAGAGCCTGATCGTTTGTCAACATCCTGGGAGCTATTCACAGGCGAATGTGATTACCTTAAAGATATGTTTACGAAATTCAGATACCCCGAGAGACTAATCAATGTTACAATATCCAAGTTTTTGAATTCAGTATTTCAACCGGAACTATCAAAGCCTGAAGCCTGATACAACAGTAAACAAAACAATACCTAATGTCATTCCCTTTAAAGATCAGAAATCTGCAACCGCAAAGCGAAAACAGCTAAAAGATCTCAGCGTAAAAGTCGGAAACGTTGAATTATTGCTAGTGTTCACGTGTCCCAAAATTGAAAATCAACTAAAACATTGTGAAACAAAGCCTCAATTGGTAGTTTACGATTTTAAATGTGATCTGTGTGATGCAGGTTATACAGGCTACACCACTCGCCATTTGTTTTAGCGAATTGAGGAATATAAGTTTTCGGCAATTGGCAAACACATGTCTCAATGTCATAGTATTAGAAACTCAGACATCAGACCTCTGTTTAAAGTATTGAAAAAATGCACTGGAAAACTCGATTGTCTTATTGACGAAATGCTGTTTTATAAGCGTTATCTTTATTTTAAATTGATTAGTTGATTCGCTGCTGTTTCCATATCTTAAGATATGTTAATTCTGAAAAATTGCAGTATTTATTGGATGAACATAGTTTAATCAACTCTAGGTTAAAAATTCGATTTTCGTAGAAAAAAAACATAAAGCGTTTATTTCAAGGGTTAGCATTTCCCCTCCGCAACTGCTCTGACGAATGACAGCTTTGAGGTAGCTCTTCCTAAGTCCCTAACAAACGTTTCAAACTGAAGGTGTAGCCTATGATTTGAAAAGTATGGAATTGTAATGAAATCAAATTATTTACTTAAGGTTTTCGTATACATTTATTCAGACTACAGTGAACTTAGACTGCGAATAGTCTCTTTATTTTCCTTATAATCTTGGAGAATATAGCTCTATTTGTTTTAAAACAATAGTATCCTATGTATTTTCGAGGAGAGTTGCCGACAAAAGAGCGGAGTTGATATTGATCGTTTTGACACATCCAGTCTATTCACTTTCAATACAACCATTGCAGTCTCTTTCCTTCCTCTCCTTCCCCGCTAACAATACAATCAGCAGTTTCTGAGCAATTTTTGCTTCGAGGACTGATTTTGAGGAAAATAAAGAGACTGCTCGCAGTCTAAAGTGAACTTCCCGTTAATTTGACATTATTTTTGTTAATATTTCACTAACAATAGTTTACATCAGTAGTTCGTTAAAAAAATAATTTCATTACATCAAAGTCAGTAGAGTCCACAGTTTAGGATATTTACCAATTATTCCAAGAGCGCGCGTTGGATATGAGTTGGCTATAATCATCTTATATTCAACAAGCGCGAACGGAACAATTGTTTTATTAAATTTTCGAACCCTTCGATACTTGGAAATAATAACAAGCTTTTAATAATTGATAAGAGCTTTTTTGTTAGGTGCTATATATGATCATTCTGTATACGAGCTGATAACCGAGATTGAGCGAACCAGTTAGAACGCTAGAAACGCAATAATCGAGGTTGGAAATTTAATAATAATAACAAGCAAACAGCCAATAGTCTAATAAAGAAATAATGTAATAATTACTATAATGTAATAATCTACTTTCTAGTTTGCTAAGATTCCCAACTAGTCCACTCAAACAACTTTTATTGTACGAAAAACTATGCGGGTTGGAAAATATTTATCGTGTAATATTTTCCAAAAGAACAAGTCACATTTTCAGAACAAATCAGCTAATAGAAGTAAGGCATTAGAATTAATAATCAGAACAACTTCCATATCAGTTCCAGTTCCTAACCAATTACCATTGGAATAATCCAACAATACAAGGAAAATCAGAAAATGTTTTTTTCTAACCACTAAATTAACGTCCCTATTACACTTGGTTACTCGATTGAGAAATACTCTTAGTCTAAGCTATTTCCTTGCCGAATGAATTTATATATATTTTTAAATATTATTTCTTGCGTTGCCTCTGGTAATTAGCGCACAAACCCATGTTCGGCAAAGTTGGCGCTTTTACGAGAATCCCGATTTCATTTTCACATTGCTGACCTAAAAAAAACAGAGTGAGCTCAGTATTTTAGTGAAATTTCATGGCTTTTGGTATCTTTCTAACACGTTTACGATAGTTTGCCTTGCGATCTGAAACCTTTAATAGTGAAACATAGGCCAACGTTTGAAAGACTTTGAGTGCAGATCATTAAAAACCGGCAATGAAATTGTGTTTTTGTACCTACAGCTGATACCAGCGGCACCTACTTTGTCATGGTACTGTGTAAAAGGATGAGTTATTTAACTAATAATCACAGGGTAACCAAGTTGACATGCTTTGGGCTATAGGTGTCACACAGGGTGCCCAGGAAGACGGTCGTTTTAAAAATTTAAACAGTTTACAAAGAAAGTATTTGCTCTATATCACTAGCCAAAGACAAGACTTTTATTGCTGTAGCTACATGTAGTCAATTACTACATACATTTTAAACTTCCTCGACAATTGTCGAAAACTTCGTCAAGGTCTTTACTAAGCACCCAAGGCAAGGTTTTTACTCACCTGAACAATGCCAATGATAACACCAAACAAACCAATGACACTACCAAAGATTTCAACAATCAAAATCTACAAAATAAATAGTAATGGAGCAATTCATTTCTGAAATTTCACAAAAGTATTCCTTGACTACAATGTGTTAGTATGGTGTATCCCCTAGATTAGCTCTGCTACTAGGATGTCCCATACTCATCTCACGTTTATGATTTCCATCCTCCCGGGGTAATTGTAAGTGAATTTGTACTAGCGTCCACTCATATTTAACCTGCAATGGATGCTCCGTCCTGAGAAAGGACTACAGTATCCACGATTCCAATTCGGTTGAAAGATTTTCAACAATGGATGTTATTTCTTGACATGACATGTTTGTGATACAGTGTTCAATGGTCTAAAAATACGAAGTAGGTTCGTGTACAGTGACATATCCTTTCTTCAATTTAGAGATAAATAAAAAGATAATGACATTTAACCCTTTCGTTTCCAGGAGGTTTTTCGAGTTTTTTGTATCAAAACAATCAATTAGCTTTCTCTAATCCATATT
>JAOTRI020117810.1:0-12404 GCA_028564885.2 Zoanthus sanctaehelenae | reverse complement strand
CCCATTAACTGCGCATGCTTAGTTTGCTTCCAAACTGACACACATTGTGTTACAAAATCGCTATGCACTCTTTGATTTCCCGCCAAGTGTCCGTCGTTAACGAGTGAACTGTTCTACAACAGAAGAACGTTTAAAAACCACTTCGAAGCTTCTTGACAAGGATTTCATTTGAAGGTATTTGAAAGTTATTTTTGAAAATTTTGTCAGTCATAAATGTTTAAAAATTTTTTTTGAAGATAGACAAATTATCAATGAATCTATAAAAACAATTGAGGCTCATACGTTTCAGATCTCGATAGTTAATCTTCAAATCATTGCTTACATACAGTGTTTGGATTAAATATTTCGATTTTCAATTGAATCGATATGCCAAGAAATATTTAGGGGTTACCAATTCAAATATTTAAAGATCTTTTTTCAACAAAAAATATGTACGACAAATAACTAAACTGAAGAAGTTTTTAAAAAGTAAGAAACTAGAGCTGGTTTTAAAAATAGAAAAATGGTTCAGCTAATATTGGCTTTTGCGCAATGAAGTTAACCTTGCAGATGACTTTCTACTCGCCAGCTGTTCCGCTAGTCAACTCTTGCGAACATAAATAATAGTGCTTTACCGTCGAAATCTTTGTTATGCATGAGATAAAAGCTAAGATGTATCTAAAATTACGAATTTAAAAATTCCTAGAAGGAGACCGAGAGCTCAAATTGCAACGTTATTGAGGAAAGCTACTTTAGTTTATAAAAAGTGTGAAGTTTGACTAGAATTTGGAGAAGCCATTATTGTCTGAAAATTGGTTTTTGCTATAAAAGTGCACGTTTTTCTAACCATGTATACAAGCTGGTTTTTCATTTATGAAACCCTGGACAATGGCTCAGTTATGAATTTTTTAATCAGTTATCTTCTTAAGCTGTTGTAACAAACAGTTTTAGAAACAAATTGTTTAGTTAGCGTCCTTTGCTTTTGCCTAAACGTGGGCGGGCGGGCGTTTTTTTTTAAATTTTTTCTATTTCTAACGGCTTGGTTTTAGGTCCAAAACTGGATGTACTTGCGCAGTATAGGTTCTTCTCGAAATTTCTTTTATCTATACCAAAATATAAAAGCAAAAACAATAAAAAAATTCCCGAGTGGGCCATTTTTTGTGGGCGGGCGCGGACGCTAACCAATTATTTTTTTTCTTATGCGGTCTTATAAAGTTTTATCAACTCAGCTGGTCCAAACGTTAAAATAGAAAACGGAAAATTAAAATATGAATCAATATAAACTAGATTATCAATCTGTTTGGTTTCAATAACCAACATAATTGTCACAACGTAAAATTTTAAACTTGAATATTTGGATTCGGTCTCCGTTCAACTCTCGCATTGCTTTAGAGTTTTATAACTAATTAACGCTTTTTGTTTTACAGCTTCATACAATATATGTCTTTGTCCTTATGCGCGTCTTTGTTTGCATCTCAATAAGCTAAGATGTAGTTTAGTTTTCGTTCTCTTTTGTTACTAGCCTACTAGAAGTAAACGTTTGGTCCATGCTCTGACCAACTGTAATGGATGTTAAGGATAGTAGTTGGGAAATCAGCTATACTATACTCTACCAACAGAAACTATAGTCAGGCCTAGAGTAGAGACTATCAGAGCTACTCAAATAAATCCCCGCCGGTTACAAACTACACACATGTTAAGGACAAAAGACATTATATTATATGAAGCTGTAAAACAATAAGCGTTAATTGGCTATAGAAGACTAAAGCAATGCGGGACCGAATCCAAATATTTAACTAGCTTAAAACTTTACGTTCGGACGTATGGTTGGACATACAAGATACGGTTAGACATACAAGAAAGACATCCATGGTATGTTAAGTTAATATACATTGCAGAAACATATACTAACAAAATTATCATTGTTGTGACGAAAAACTTAAATTTTTTAACATTTGCTTGTACTGTGGCAAAATTGAAGAAAATTTAATTATTTCACTAGGCAAGAGTTTTAAAAATTGAAGCGTTGAATGGTATCTTTGAGTAAGCATTTTGACTATAACTGAAAAGTCGTGTGCCGACAAAAAGAGTTCAGTGACTGGTTCCTGGCTATGTTTTGAAACTATATCCCTAGAATTTGCCGCGATCGATCGCATGTCGAGAAATGATACTTATCTTGTATTAAAAATCAAGCTTATAGCTATGTGAATTGTAAGTTCTTGCCAATAACATTATTTACGATGTTATAACCTTTTACGTTTGCGACACAACTACTGCCAGAATTTTTTATATTTTCCGTTAAAGGAGTCACGTTTACCATCTCGATATAAAAAAGTTGTATTCAAAAGTTGAGACCAAAGCGAGATTCATTTAAGACGTCTTGCTGTCGTTTATGCGTACAGTTACTTTTGCATTCACTCTAAGCGTAAATTTTAAAATGTTTTTTAAAATAGCTTTGCCTCTTCAGTCAACTTTCCGGCTTAACATAGTAAATTAACTGTCTAGCCATGAAATCTAACAAGGGTAGAAACTGTTATTTACAGAAACTACAGTCATCAAAAAAATCGAGCACAATTGGCTCAGGTAGACAAACTACTATATAGCAGCAGACATAGGCATGAGGAACATGAAGCATACCCCACTGAGTATATTGCAGCCAATCACAAATCTTGTTAAATTCTGTGTCCTATACACAAAGTAATACAGCCGACATTGCATGCTTTGAACTTAATGGCTTGGTCTTGGGACAGATATAGTTATATTTATATACTTAAAATTAATCTAAATAGCTAGAAATGAGTTCAGTGGGACGGTATTAAAAGTATGACTTCTAACTTTTGTGATAGTTTTAAGAATTTCTAAAAGTTGATCTCTGCCAAAAGCGGTTGTTTTGGAGATTAAATTCCCATTAACTGCGCATGCTTAGTTTGCTTCCAAACTGACACACATTGTGTTACAAAATCGCTATGCACTCTTTGATTGCCCGCCAAGTGTCCGTCGTTTACAAGTGAGCTGTTTTACAACAGAAGAACGTTTAAAAACCACTTCAAAGCTTCTTGACAAGGAACTCTTTTGAAGGTATTTGATTTTGAAAATTATTTTGTAAAATTTTGTCACTCATAAATGTTCAAAATTTTTTTTGAAGACAGACAAAATATCAATGAATCTATATAATCAATTGAGGCTCATACGTTTCAGATCTCGATGTTTAACCCGATGGTTAAATAATCTTCAAGTCATTGCTTACATACCGTGTTTGGATTAAATATTTCGATTTTCAATTAAATTGATATATGCCAAGAAATGTTTAGGGTTACCAATTCAAAGGTTTATAGATCTTTTTTCAATAAAAAAATTTACTATAAATAACCAAACGGAAGAAGCTTATAAAAGGTAAGAAACCAGAGCTGGTTTTAAAAGTAGAAAAATGGTTTAGCTGATATTGGTTTTTGCATGCTAAAATAACGAATTTAGTAATTGTTACTAGAAGACCGACGCTATTGAGGAAAGCTACTTTAGTTTTTAAAAGGTTCGAAGTTCGAGTAGAATTTGGAGAATCCATTTTTGTCTGAACATTGATATTTGCTATAAAAGTGCACGTTTTTCTAACCATGCATGCAAGCTGTTTTTTTATTTATGAGACCCTGGACAATGGCTCAGTTATGAATTTCTTAATCAGTTATCTTCTTAAGCTGTTGTTAAGTAATAAACAGTTTTAGAAACAAATTGTCACGTTAGGCAACATAAAAATAGTTGGTTTAGTTAGCGTCTTTTGCTTTTGCATAAACGTGGGCGGGCGGGCGTTTTTTTAAAATTTATACTATTTTTAACGGCTTGGTTTTAGATCCAAAACTGGATTTACTTGCTTAGTACAGTTTTTTCTCGAAACTCCTTTTATCTAATTTAAAATATAAAAGCAAAAAAAAATAAAAAAAATTCCCGAGCGGGCCATTTTTTGTAGGCGGGCGCGGACGCTAACCAATAGATTTTTTCTTACTGCGGTCTTACAAAGTTTTCTCAGCACAACTGGTCCAAACGTTAAAATCAACAATGAAAAATATGAATCAATATAAACTGAATTATCAATCTGTTTGGTTTCAATAACCAACATAATTGTCAAAACGTAAAATTTTAAGCTTGAATATTTGGATTCGGTCTTTTTCAACTCTCGCATTGCTTTAGAGTTTGATAACCAATCAACGACAAATAACACATGCTATATGAAACTGTAAAACAATAAGCGTTGATTGGTTATATAAATCTAAAGCAAATTAAGTAGCGCTGTTTAGACATAACGACAATTTCTAAGATAGAGTCCTCGTCAGTTTTCGTTATATTATTCAAAACGGCGATCGTAAGCTGAATAGAAAGTGAGTTTTGAGATTATTACGAATTAGCGGCACGAAACGTTTTTGATTGACAGTTTTTCAACTCGGAGTATATCATAGTAACGGAAAAAGCCCCCTGGTTGAATGATATCCTTGAGTATTAAAGCATTTTGTAAAACTGCGAAGCCAAAATAAGTTCAGTGTGTCCCATGCTGCCTCACCAACTTGTTCCAATATTGGTTATGTTTGGAAACTCTCCCAAAATTTTGGCGCGATCGATCTCATGTCGTGAATGATACTTATCTTGTATTAAAAATCAACCTTCAAGCTATGTGAATTGTAAGTTCTTGCCAATAACATTATTTACGATGTTATAACCTTTTACGTTTGCGACACAACTAATGACAGAATGTTTTATATTTTCCGCTAATGGAGTCACGTTTATCATCTCGATATAAAAATGCTGTATTCAAAAGTTGAGACCAAAGCGAGATTCATTTAAGACGTCTTGTATTCACTTTCAGCGTAATTTATAAAATGTTTTGATAGTTTTGCCTCCTCAACTTTCCTGCCTAACATAATAAATTAAAGTCTAGCCATGAAATCTAACAAGGGTAGAAACCGTTCATAGGGTTAACAAATTGATAGTGAGACAGAGTTTTACAGAAACTACAGTTATCAGAAAAATCGAGCACAATTTGCTCAGGTAGACAAACTACTATATAGCAGCAGACATAGGCATGAGGAACATGAAGCATACCCCACTGAGTATATTTCAGTCAATCACAAACCTTGTTAAGCTCTGTGTCCTATACACAAAGTAGTACAGCCAACATTGCATGCTTTTAACTTAATGGCTTGGTCTTGGACAGAAATAGTTATATATATTTATATACATTTTAAAAAAATTATCTAGATTTTCCTTAAAGTGAAAATTAAGACATAAATTCAACCTTTGGCTGTCTTCGTGACCGTATTTTCAAGAATGATTTATTTAATAAATTTGATCTGTCGTGTACAATGCATGCGAAACGTCAAAAATATGCGATAATCTCCACTCTCTAAATTTTAAGTCCTTTATTTATTTTACTTCATTCTCATCAGTCCAACGTATTAAATCATATTTTGCACAGCTTTCAGTTCAATAAAAAGTGTGACAGAAGTCAAACTAAAATGCGTAATATTTTGGTAAATGAAAATCTGTGGAACGGTTGCATTTAGTTTGGACTCAAACATAAAACTAAAGCATCAGCAATTAAATGACGAATTAAAAAACAAATTTCATTAGGCAAATCCTCTTCCTTTAGAAGGTAACGTTTGACGGTTTTGAGGGAGAAACTGATGATGCACGTGTGTGTAAGATTCGGTCAAAGCGCAAGAGAACAAGTAAGATATCTATTACGAGTGCAGCAAAAAATATTTCTTTTTCTTTCTCCCAAAATTACAGAAAAGTTGTTTTTTCTTAATTTTATCACCCACTAAAATGTCCGTTTCTAATTTTGTCGTGCTCTATTTTATTTACTATCGACCATGTAAGTAAACGTGATCAAATCAAGGTCAAATTCGGAGGCAGTGTGGCGCAGTGGTTAGAGCTGGGGATTTGAATTCGGAAGGCCCGGGTTCAATTCCCCGACTCTGACCACTAAATGAATTTGTCCTCGGTGATCCCACCACTTATCAAACACCGTCAAGCACCACCAAACAATATATTTGATAATGTCTGACTGAGCAACATGCTTGATCAGTTTAAACCGGCCTTTTAACCAATAACTGAGTAATGAAAGTCAAGGTAATTAAAACGTTTGTATGCAACACAACGCTGTAACTAGATATCAACTTGTATCAATCTCGATGTTTCCGTGTTTTTATAACAGATGTATGACAAGGCCAGTAAAGATGAATTCAAGTTTGGTTATGGGAGATTTCGTCCGAAATGGCTGCAGTGGTTAAATGGTCCTAAATCGTTTATGATTTCCTTAAGTTTACTCACTGTATTGAAAGGTAAGTTGTTTGCAAAGACAAATTTGAAAATTTTGTTCAACTTAACCAAATTTTTAGTATGTCATATTGATTGCATAGACTTTGCGAAACAGAAAAAAATAGCTACTCTCCTGTAAAATATCATTACTAAATGTAATACCGATCACTCCTAAACATATATCATGCACATGTAAATGTAATACCAATCTATGTTAAATGTAATATCACATGGAAATATAACACCTACCAATTGTAAATCTAATATCACATGGAAATATAACATCACTTGTAAAGGTACTGCTAATCACTCGAAATGTACCATTTAAACTAACTTACTGCTTCTCCGCCTATATAAATGTAATATTACTCGTACATCTAAACCGTAAATGCAAACGTATTTTGAATGAAACGTTACTTTCTATGCTTTATAGTCGTGTTTAAATTTTATGCATTGTGTTAAACTTTGATAATTTATATTATGTAATCACTATCCGGCGTAAGGATATTATCTCCCCTATTGTTGGTTATATGTGATTTCAGGTTATTTTTAAAATAACCTAGGTTGAAACTGAAAACAATCTGAAATTAAAAGTACCTTTTTAGTAACCTCTTTGTGTTTGGAGACACACAAGGCCTCGGTAAGAGTTCACCATCGGGTGCGCTTCGTTCCTGGTGACTCCATGTCCACTGCCCTCCTTCATTTCTCGCTCCACTGTCCTCCTCTATGGCTCTTTTGATTGGTCTGCCTCTCTTTCTACGGCTATCAGGGCCTAAAACCTATGTATATCCCCTTGTGCAGACTTTGTACATCTCAAGATCGCAATGGAATAATCGTATCACATTCTTTTTTCTATTTTATGGGTTTTCCTAAATCCCTTTTCAGCAATTTTTTGCAGCTTAGAAACACAACAATATATTATCTTAATTTTTGCTGTCATTTTCATATTTGACGTTATGAAAACCCAATCTCTGTCCCATAATTCAAGTTAGATATGGTAAAACCTTCCACTGAAATTAAAATGAGTTTGCTTCCTGTTCAGCATTTACAACTGGCTACTTCCATCAGACGCTGGCCGTAATCGAGAAGCGGTTTCAGATGACAAGCAAAGATCTTGGGTTGATCACCGCAGGCAACGACATTTCCGGCCTCGTTCTCATAGGTTTTGTAAGCTATTTCGGTGAACACGGAAATAAAGTCAAATGGCTTGGATATGGAGCTCTCATTACAGGTAGGTTGTTATTAATGATACATAATGTCAGTGACATTACCCCAAATATAAAAATATCGAATTAACCCTATCTAGTCTGCGCTATTTTGACGTATTACTCTCTGGGGAAGAGGGAAAGGCAGTTGATTCAACCCCCCACCGTAACTTTCTTTTTATTCATCCAAAACTTGTGAAACCTAGCTGGTTCAATCGATAAATGTTGGACGATAGTGGTGTTAGTTTTTAATTAAAAATCAAGATGTCATCGTTACGTCACATTATTTAATTTTATCAAAAATACAATGGAAACAGCAGTAATAAACATATTTTTCGTTTTGATATTTCCATGACGTTTCGTATGGTTCAACATACATTATCAAAAGTGAAAAAGACCCGTTAAAATTTCAAAATTTCTAGTCTGCCAGCCACGTTTTACTAGCTTCTTAAAAGGAGCTATAAATTATACTACCCATTACTCGTTTTAACTCCCTCCGTCTCCTTGAGCTTGAAAAATCCCCAAGATTACTAAATAGCCGAATTCTGCACCGTCTCCTTTCTTTCCCCTTCAATTTTGTTCTTAAAACTGATAAGTTGAAAACATTCCACCCTTCTATAGCTAGAAAAGGCATCCAAATACTGATAATCACTTCTCTACATTTTTTAACAGGATTTGGTGCCGCATTTGCTGTTCTCGCTCATTTGATTGTTGGTGACTATCAACCTGTGATGTCTATAGCTGCCAACACAACGTCAAAAGTACCAATTGACCTGTGTTTAGCGGCCTCCCAAAACGCCACAGTTCGTGAGCTATCGAGTTGCCTCGTCAAGTACGATTCCGAATGGTACTACCTGTTCATATTTGTCATGTCGCAAATTATCATGGGGATTGGCTCTACGCCTTTGTTCTCTCTTGGCCCAGCCTACATTGACGAAAATGTTCACCCAAAATGGGTTCCAGTTTATCTCGGAATATGGTACAGCGCAACCTGGTTAGGGCCTGGATTAGGATTTATCTTTGGTGCACTCATCTCTTCACTTTATGTTGATATTACCTTGGTATGAATCTTTATTCAAAAATGCTGGTAGATTATAAGTCATGGTCTTGACCCGTAAAATCCTCTTTATTGCTGTGAATTGTGTAGGCCATTTGCGATTTCCCTTGTGCCTTTGTTTCAATGCAAGTCTAAGTGCGATGCCATTCTTATGAAAGTTGCATTCGATTTGCATGACAATGAAACTGAACACAGAACTCATTATCGCATAAAAGGTTTCGCACTCAGACTCGTTTTGATTCAGAGGATTAAGAGAGCTCGGAAATGGCCAATTGGCTGATAATAAATGTAATCGCAGCTTGTAAGATGAACCCGAAAAAGTTACTACAGTGCAGCGAAAACTTTCTTTACCTTGTAGCGGCTTTGTTTAACTGTCCATTTCCAACTGAAGAAATCAATGACTGACTGTAAGCTCAGTCTTTTTTCACAATAAATCATTGACATAAATTATTTTCTGTTTTCTTTTATCTTTTTTCAGCCAGATGGGATCAGCCTTACTCCAACAGACCAACAATGGGTCAGTGCTTGGTGGCTGGGTTTTATTGTGGTTGCAATTTTAAACGTCATGTTTGCAGTATACATGCTGGGATTTCCAAGAGAGCTGCCTGGTGCACAAAAGATGAGAGAAGAGGCCATGGAGCAGGGAATTCTAGCAAAAAAAGACGAAAGCCTTCATGGTAACTAAGTGAAATAAACAATGTAAAAATGTTCTACGAATAATTTGTATATCAATTTGTCTAAAATTTATTTGCTAACTTTATTTTTGGTTTTGTTCCCAATAGGCAAAGTAAAAGACCTTGTACCAGCAACGTTGAAGCTACTGAAGAACCCAACATATATGTGGAACACGTTAGCGTTGACAGTCACAGCATTGTATCTTCCAGGTTATGGTGCATTTCACGTAAAAACATTGAATTTGAAGTATGCACTTTCCTACGAGACAGCTGGAGTAGTGGTAGGCTCGCTTATAATACCTGTATCAATTGGTAAGTTCCTACGCTATATTAATAAAAAGTAATAAAAGAAAAAAATTGTTTACATTATTGCACAAGATAAGAACCCATACGCGCAGGTGCTCAGTTTTGACTTAAAAAAATATTAATCACATTATCAAACATTAACAGTCCATTACAATTCAGTCGTGTTGATCTTCCCCTAATTCATCCAGCCCCCAACGCAGTATACTAGTAAGTAACACACACTAACAAGAGTTCATTCCAAGAAGCATTCATCTTCTTCTTTCTTTTCCTCCTTCCTCAGAAGGTTTGCAAAATGTTTGGAGCTGGAACAATGTTGTCAGTCACTCACCCACTCCCTCACTCACTCCCTCACTCATTCACTCACTCACTCACTCACGCACGCACCTACTCACTCACTCACTAACTCACTCACTCACTCACGCACTCACTCACTCACACGCACTCACTCACTCACTCTCACTCACTTACTCACTCACTCACTCACCCACTCTCACTCAGTCACTCAGTTACTCACTCACCCACTCTCACTCAGTCACTCGCACTCACTCATTCACCCACTCACTCAGTCACTTACTAACTCACTCGTTTACTCTCTTACTTAGTCACTCAGTCACTGTCTCACTCACACATACACTTTCTCATTCATTCATTTACTCACTCACTCACTCTCTAACTCACTCAATCACTCACTCACACGTTTTCTTGTTCTTTTTACCAACCTCTAGTCGGCATTATTTTGGGCGGCGTTGTCTGTCGCTTCTTTGACCTAAAGCAATCTTGCAAGAAATCAGCGCTATCAATTGTGATTATGCATGGAATATTTATCTGGAGTATGTTCAACTGGTGGGTTCCTGGATGTGATAAAGTTGATGTAGCAGGTGTACAGACCCCCTATAACAGCAGGTGTGTAACACTTTAGAAAACTCCAAATACATATATAAATCTTTTATTGTGCAACTTTGTTTTTTTTTGTTTAAGCATTTGCCTATGTTTTGTCTTTATCATTAGCTCGAACCTGTTTACTTTTTAATTATCTTAAATATTTATCATGGTTGATCTATTTTTTATTATTTATTTTATTTGTTAATTTTAACACGCTTAGTGGATGAGAATATCTAAAAACCTCATGAGGGAGACACTAGTCCCCCGTAGCTTAGCTTCTAGTAAAAACTGAAAATCTATTTAACAGCTTAGTAAGATGGAAAAGCAAATTAGCTTTAGGTTGGCCGCATAAGGAGGGTTTGAACCTGGGATCATGTTTCCGGAGGGCAGAGATTCGATTTTGTACACAAAGGGGGTGTACGGGGTGCCTACGAACCGGTCCCCTCCCCTCCTTTACACAAAGGGGGTGTACGGGGTGCCTACGAACCGGTCCCCTCCCCTCCTGTACACAAAGGGGGTGTACGGGGTGCCTACGAACCGGTCCCCTCCCCTCCGTTACAACGCACGTGAATAAAAAAAATATATTGAAAAAAAGCTTACATGCGAAGTTACCACACATTTTAACAGTAGTCCTCACAATGTTTAAGACTTTTTATTTGTATGCATGCATTGAACCATTAACCCACGCTGCTCTTCTCAACATAGAATAGGCCCTCACCAATAGGGAAGCCTACTGAACTGTTCAGCTTTTTACACTTGCTCCCCATGGATTAAATATATTATCTGCCATCGAAGAATGCCGACCCACGAGAATCCTTCCGAGTTCATAGGATGAACTTTGCAGCAGAGTATACGAGATAAAAGTATAAATGCAAAGTCAGACCAACTCGTAGCCATTCATAAGAAACTTGTATAGACGTTTTGATCATTCAGCACAATTTAGAAGTAAAAAACCTACTATAGCATCAAAGGTGCTACAAAGTTACAAAAAATTATAACATGTATATTAAAATCAATGACAAACGAAAGTCTTTCTAGCTTTTCTTTGCTTTTGCTCAAGAGTATGTAAAAGTCGTAAATAATAATTATGTAATAAGTTGCTAATTATTTATCCTAGGGAGATAAATTGAAGCATTTCTTTAGATTTAAATTTGATTGGGTGGCTAAGCATGGTGGCATAGTGGTCATCAGTCATGCCTCCCACCTCTACGACCCGGGATCGATTCCTGGGCTCGGCATGTAGGCTGAGATTTGTCGATTTCGATCTGACTCCGAGTGTTTTTCTCCGGTTACTCCGGTTTTCCTCCCTCAGCAAATTCGGCTTTCACGCCAAGATCTGAGCCGTCGAGCGATTAAACATTAGCCTCTGGCTAGGAAGAATAGGCAACCACTTTCTTAATAAAGTATTTATTATTTATTTATTTATTTATCTATTTATTTATTTATTTATTTATGTTGTTTGATAGTATTCTGTTATCCAACCCCAATTCATCTCCACGCATTTTGTTGCTATGTGTACTAACTTTCTACTTTAACGCTATTTTCAACTATTTTGCAGTTTTGGTCACCAATACCAACCAGACCTGGTTAGTACCTGCAACAGAGATTGCGCATGCTCAATTGCAGTGTTTAACCCAGTGTGTGGATCAGATGGCGTTACATACTTCTCTCCTTGTCATGCTGGTTGCCAGGCAACGAATGGTTCTCGGGTACGTACGGTTAACACTTTTAAATAATTTAGCAAATGCTCTTAATTTTAATTATGTTTATGGCAATAATCATGTTTTTGATCAGGTTTCTGATAATGCATGGCTCTGATTATGGGTAAAATAAAATAAATAGCTGGATAGAAAACCAACTACATTTATAGTAGAAACGGCCTCATTCGAGCCTGCTTTTGCGGCTAAGTAAGTTGGACTTAACAAGAAATAAAACACAAACAGCGGTAATAATCATTTTAAAAACATGCATTATAAACTTGACGTTTCGTATGCT
>JAOTRI020117799.1:0-12408 GCA_028564885.2 Zoanthus sanctaehelenae | reverse complement strand
CTAAAATTCAGAACATTAAGAAAACAAAGTGCATGCTAAATACTATATGAAAACCAAGAATTATTGTTCGAAGACAAAGTATTCAGAGATTAGTTTCTTAATAAATTATTCAGAAACATACTACAGACAAGCGCGTGACAGGATGTTCTGTCTCAAAACCAGTTAGTGAAATAATATGCTTGTTTTTTAAAACTTTTGGAAAGCAAAAAAATTGTTAATTTATAATTATGATCGCAATCCATTTCACTATTTGTTGTGGGGAAGTTGCTGCAGTTTAAAATGCATCAGGAAATTTAATATTAGACTCTCAATGTTTACTTTCTCAATGTGATTGTCAATCAGGCATTCTGCTTAAGACCTAGTTAAAAGACAATGTAAATGTTATGATAATCCAGTGTAATGTGTCCGGAGCACGATAGTTTTGAGTTACGAACACACAGAGTGCTGAACGCTGAATAACTTAAGTATCCAATTTTAAGTCACAAGATGTACCCTGTTTCATTCCTGGTAAGGGGTATTAGCTTCCAGGCTACCAGTACGATCGCGAGCAACAAGAACACCGTGGGAGAAAAAAGGCGAAATTCCGTGAAAAAATAAGCGCCGGTAGCTTAGTCAAATTCTGAAATTTTTGACTCGTATGTTGTTGTATTGTCGAATTCATTCACACACCAAACACAAAAGGATATCTTTCACAACCGATTGCTGAACAAGCTCGCTTAATAACGCCATTGTTAGCCCTTTTCAACCTTTTACTAAAATATCTCACTTTGTCCCAAACGAACACAGCCGAACTTTTCGAAACGTTTTCGGTGGCTACCGAAGTGAATACCCAAAGGAGTAAAACAGAGTTGACCATTTCTGAACTGACACACTTAAATCGACGTGAAGTTGTAATGAGCGCTTTTGATCATTTATATGTTAAAAGGCGCTATATTAAGTGAAGAATTTTTTACTATTATTATTATTATTATTATTATTATTATTATTATTATTATTATTATTATTGAGAGAGAAAGCACTGTTATTGTTTTAATAAAAACAAAGCAGAGATTAATTCTTGATTAGTTGATTGATTGTTGAAAATATAAAAAACTGTTTGGAAGGCGTAGAAAGTATCTGATGACCGGACGAAATGCGTTATCGTTAAAATACAGCAAAAGTGGCAACCGTGGTAGCACCCTGCTATATATCGCTGGAAACATCTTCCCTTTTATGACATCTATGATTCCTCTTCGAATAAGAAGTACTAGTGATAAGTGCCTAATAAGGACCAAGCTGCTACCATTCACGGAGAAGAGCTTGTCAAATATCAACTTCATGGATTTCAAGGTGTTTATGTGAAATAAGAGAAAATGACGATTGTAAGGTTTTAGCCTGACCAGGTGGGTTACTTAAAGTTTAAGAAAATAGCTTATTAACTTAGTAGTCGTGTAAAACTATAAGCGTCCGCAACGTTCGATTGAAGCTTTCAAAGAGATCGTGATTTTCATGAATCTCCACGCAATCTCCACCTTAACTTCTGTAAATAAGTACCATGTCTTTTGAGCAACAATCAAACGAAGCCCATAAAAAAGTCTAGGATCAACCTGTATTTGCTTTGACCATGTCAATGGATTTTATTATTCTTATGAGAGCTTTTTCCCTATTTTTGTGCAGCAAATTTATCTGCCATCACTTTTTATATCTAGATATAAATTTAGTTTTATGCTACAACTATGCAAAGGCTTCATTATCGTCTCAGAACTACTTATAAATTAAATACGATACTCAAGTATATAGATAGCAGAAAGGTACTAGTAGTTAACTAACTTAAAGCCATGCTCTCTATATTGGGCACTGTGGATCGAAACGTTGGTACTTGGTACCCCTCAAAATTATCATAGTAGGAAATATAGAAAATGATTGCTTGTAAACATGGACAACCAAAGAAATATAACAAAAGATAAACTAAATAATCTGAACCCTAACATTTATTTGCTGGCAATACTAGACTTTTCTAGATCTACGCTAACAAAAACCTATCTGTCCTAGAACACACTCATTTGGATAAATAAGTATACCTAACAGGTCTGCAATAAATTAAATTAGCACTTAAAATAAAAAGACTAATTATACAATACAGGCCATCATGGAATAATGATAAAGTTAATGAGCTCACAAAATTTATATTTGCCACAATTTTGGCAGAGCCCTATTGTGATGCCAAATGAAAGAAATGAAAACTGAAGGCAGGGAAACGCTTCATGAATTAATTACGATGATAACCAAAAGACGACTAGTACAGAAAACCAAAATAGCCCTTCACCTAAAGACGGTCAACTTGATTCTAGTCCTAAAAAGTTAAAACCCACCGTAGTAATAACTGGGGACTCGATATGGTGAAAAATACATCAACGGCTGGAAAATATGCTGAAATCATTCCACCACATATGTAAAGACATTCTCGGGAGCAACAGTTAACGAAATCTCTCACTACATCAAACCATCAGTAGAAAGAAAACCAGATGAAATTATCCTTCATGTTGGAACCAATGATATCAAATTCAAGGAAGAAAGTATAATGCTAAGAAAGTTGTCGATCTTGGAAGAGAGATTCAAGATGAGTCGCCTGATACAAAGGTGAACAATCTCCTCAATTATAGAACGATCGGATGATTCCTTAAATGCTAAGATAACGGAGGTTAACAAAATCGTTGCTAAATTTGCAAAGCAAAACCACTGGTCATTCCTTTCAAATTCGAAAACCAATTAATAAGATCTAAACCTTTCGTCATAAGGGTATAGATCACCCGATTCACCTACTGAGCTGTTTCAATATTTTGAAAACTTAATTGGAAAAGTAGATACAGAAAATACTGAGCATATTATCCTAGGTAATTTTAACTGTAATTTTATGCCTGATAGCCGTGATGACAATTGTAATGAAATTTGTAATATCGCGGATATATATAATCTTACACAACTTATTATTTTCCCTATAAGAATAACTCTCAAAAGCAGTTCCTTAATTGATTTAATTTTTACAAACTGCCTAGATAAACTTGTGTGTAGTGGAGTGGCTCATATTGGTATAAGCGATCATAGTTGGATTTATGTCTATCGCAAACTTTCTATACCTTCTGATTCAAAAGGAGATAATAATGTTTGTATTAAAAACTTTAACAGATTCAATAGTGATCTTTTTCGCAATGACATTCTGGTACAATCCGGGAATGACATTTGGGAAATAAAAAATCCGACTTATATTTGGATTAAATTGAAATCTATTTCTTTGAAAATTTGCAATAAGCATGCACCAGTTCGAATAAGAAGAATATGCAAGTCTAAGAGTCCTTGGATGAGGGGGATTAAGAGGGGGTACTTGGCCCAGTTCACGAATTTTGAAAATGACAAATCTCGGATCACGATGATACGTTTTTCACGGATCACGCAAAATAACTAAATGTAGTGACGCTTGGAAAATTATAAATTGCAAGGCCATGACATCAACATTTGTCAAACGCCGATAATAAGGTGGAAGACCTCAATCGGAAAAATTGAGTCTGAATACTCTTAAAGGCTAAGGCAAGCCAATGGTATTTAGGTGAGATAATTGTTAAACATAAACTGTTAAACATTCGTTGTAGGGAGGAAAGTAGAGTAAATGCCTTCTATTTCTTGAAATTAACTTGGCTAACCTGATTCACTTAAACATGTTTTGATATTATTCTTACCGTTCGCCCAGAGCGAGTTGTTATTGCTCTTAGAAAAGTTGCAGCAGCTGCAGGAAATTTTCTTTCCGAGTCTGTATCATACTTGAAATTCTTGTTCAGGTTCCTTGTCAATTGCTCCATGATTTTTCTCTCGATTGTCGTTCTTTGCAGCTGGACACTGGTTTTCATCATCACAACCGCTCAGTCCTTTTTCGGACTAAGCTGAAACATATCTAGCAGATCGCTCCACAGTTATCTTCTCCAGAGGGTGTTCAGATGTGACATACACGTTTAGTGGGAGTGTCCCAGCTTTGCACTTTGTGGTTTTTTGGCGCACAGATCTTTGCCTTATAGCTTTGCCATTGTTTGTCTCTCATTCTAGCATGCGTTCTCGCTCTGTATCATTAGGTTTTTCAGTCGATGAGGTTAGATGGGTCATCCGGGGAAGGCACTGTTGCACGTAGGTTTTCGACTTGAATAGTAAAACAGGTATGCAAATCAATCTCAAAATTTGTATTGACTTCCTGTAACAATGCTTTTAGCCCCCTTAAATCCTCAAGAATCATAGTGACAGAGGAAATAGTTTGACTGGACAATGTTCCCATATTACCTGAGGGCTTGCCCTGGCTTACTGTAATCGGCGAAACGAAACGAAACGAAATGAGCTTAGAAAAACTATAATTTGCGAAACAAGGTTGTTGTAAACAGCATCGAGAAGTTTACAATAACGATATTATTACAACGATAAATTTTACATAACATCTGACATCTAAACTCGTAAGTCACCTCTAGATTCTTAAACAACAAGTTGTGAAATTTGGCGTTCCTCTGAGAGAATCTGTATTTTGCGAAACGAGACTTTAATAAACGACAGAAAGCTTATCAGAAAGTAAATTGTATCAGTACAGTTAGTTATAATAAACTTGGAGCAATCGGAAGTCAATTATACACCGTCTAAAAAAAAGATTACTTACTGACGTTTCGGACGTTAGTCTTTCGTATGAGTATAAGAAAGAGAAAGAAAAAATGGTGAGTTTGTATAGGCAGAGAGACGACAAACTAGCCAAGAGAAATATTTGATGCAGTGAACAACATTAGAAGAAAGACAATCAAAATGATCAGAACCCTTTTCTGCCCAAGGGGTATGGAATTAATTTTGAGGAAAAAGTATAGTGCATTGGGTTTTCTACCAAAACGTCTGCTGTGTGTACTCAATTTCAAATGCAACATCTCATTTTGAAGCTTAGATAATTATGTACTACATTATCACTATACATTACCAATAATCAACTATGCTAACGAGTCACGTGACCTTTAAAATTTGCTGACAGCTGCAAATTTCATAAAAGTCCGAGTCGATCTCCTCATCTAATTTTCGGTTTAAAACATTTCCGACAGCCACAGAAGTCAGAGGCATGTCGTCCTTGTCAACAAAAATTAAATCGATGTCTTGAGCTTCAGAAAGCAAAGTTTCAGCACTTTCGCTGGCAGAAGTAGAAGCCATCTTTAAACAGCTGATTCCGATCTTCGCGCGTAAAATTTCGATAAAATTTTTGCGTCCAAAACTATATATTTCAACTGAAAAATTCAGGAAAAATAGCACTCACAAGTTAAAAACAAATTTCCTAGAGGGGGGTTGAAAAATTCAATATATAAAAGCCTTTGTGGGCTCACACTTGGTCAGCTATACTTTTCGTCACATATATGTGACGTTGGACAGAAAAGGGTGATGTAAAAGAGAAAACAAGCTAGATTTTTCTTTCATTTACTCCGACGAAGGACTAACGTCTGAAACGTCATGGTAGAATTTACATATTTATTACTAAATTGTTATATTAAGTGATGATTTGGGACTGGTGATGTGTCCGGTGAGAAACAATGTAGGAAAAAGTAGAACAAATAGGATGAGAACAACGAAACGTGCCAGGTTCTTTAACAGAGTGGATATAACGTAATGCTAGCCTCAACCACTTTCATTCCTCAGAGAAAGGAATTTCATTATTGTTAATATAAAAAGTAAAGTAATGAGATGTGTTGCACTTGTTGCGTTTAGACAGAAAAGTTTCTAAATAACTAATGTCGTGTTTCTTAATTGAGTGATGAGGTTCTCCATGTGGATTGGATTTAAATTTTGGTACAACAAATAATTTTGCAGATTTATATAAAAAAGATTTCAAAACGTCTTCAGAACTATATCTAAGAAAAATTATCCAATTCTACGATCCAAGTCATCTCCACTTCGTCACAATAGTATCACACTCAATATTCAACTGACTAAACATTCAGATGTATGACAACAACAAACTCATGACCAGCTCATTATACAAGTTACAAAGCTTAGTTCTGTGTTTTATTTATATGGTTTGCAAAAAGGGTATACATTTGACCAACATTAATTAATTCGGCAAAGCAAAATTACTTAATTTATTTACTTTATTCCACTTGTTTTGTAATTGAAAGCAAACTTTTGTGTTTCAAGTGCCGAGTTGCATGCTATTCACTGAAGTCACCGTTAACTCAACCTATTCCCTTTTATAAGAAAAAAAAATGTAAACTGAACAACGGATATTTTATCAAAAAGTCAAAATAATCTCAGCAAACTGAAAATCATTCCAGTTTATAAAAAGGGTTCCCGGAGGCCCAATTGCGTTGAGAGTCCGATTGGCGTCGATGGCTCCAAGGGCGTCGATGGCCCCAAAGTGGTCGATGGCCCAAACGTGGTCGATAGCCCCACGGTCGTCGATAGCCCCAAAGTGGTCGATAGCCCCAAAGTGGTCGATAACCCCAAAGTGGTCGATAGCCCCAAAGTGGTAGATGGCCCCAATGTCGTCGATTGCAATGTCGTCGATTGCAACGTCGTCGATGGCAGCAACGTCGTCAATATCTTCCATGAAGTCCATGTTTCCGGAAAGCGTCGTTCTTTTCATTCAGTGCATTCCCGGATTCCACTCGATCATTATCACTAAAAGTGAATGACAAAATGTTTTAGTAAGAACATAAAGCTTGTGGGATGTGGCTATGAAGATGAAAATAAAGTGCTTCAAGTTAGCTACCAACACATTTGTGCTATCTATACTCTATTTTTAACAAAATATTTGTATAAAGAGACACCACTAGTAAGTCTAGTAACTGTTGACTTCTCATTGTTTGACTAGAAATCTTATCCTGCATGCATATAGATGAATTAAGCTAACTACAAAGCTACATATGTGTATATTGTTCATGGTTAGCACTCCTGACTAGAATAATGGGTGACGTTGGTTCGATTCCCGCTCGGGGTGCTGCATAGGTTTTTACTCACTCGTTGTTTTCTTCAAATTCTGAGTCTTCATCTTCACCTTCCTGGTTACAACTTGTGTTTAAAGAATCGCAAGTCTTGTGTCCATGGGGGTGTGGGTCTTTACATCAATAATACTATTAAATTCAAGGCTCTGACCGATTTACATCATCCTGAGCTGGAGGTGCTTTGGGTTCATCTCAGACCTACGCGACTACAGAGAGGCTTTCAATGCATTGTTTCTGGTACAGTTTATCACACGTTATATCCTACCGGAGCTAGTGATGCAGCTATGATTGAGTACCTTCTTTTTTCATTTACGACCATCGAAGAGCGTTATCCAGGGTGTGGTATCTTTTAACCGGCAACTTTAACCGTCTCAACATCAGTCGGCTTCTAACGCAATTTAAGCTAAAGCAACCAGTGTGCGTGTTCCAAACTAAGGATGACCAGACACTAGATTTAATCATTACCATTATGCCCCAATTGTACAACAAAGACCTTGTACCAAACGTTTCCTCCATTTGGTCTATCGGGCCATCCGTGGTTGTACTGGAGCCCAAGTCAAGGAGGATGTGCAACACTAGCAGTCGTCGTTCTTTCATTCAAATGGATAATCGACCCAGTCTAAAGCGCGAGCTTGGTAGGTACTTGGGCTCCATAGATTGGTCTGTTCTCGATTCTGTGCCAGACTGCGAAAGCAAGCTGCAACTTTTTCAAGATCTCGTCAAGATCAGCCTAGATACCATCGTGTCTCTAAAGACTATCAACCTTCACGTAAACAATTCTCCCTAGCTGGGTGACTGCTGAGTTTAAGGCTTTTATCAAGTCGCGTCAAAAAACATTTGTGCAAGGCGATACTGCGGGTTAAAAACACCTTCGCAACATCATCAATAGTGAGCGGAAGTTGTTACGCGGAAAGTACTACGCAACAAAAGTCGCCAACTATAAAACCATCAAGCCCTGTTGGTGGTGGAGAGAAGTCAAGATGATCGCAGGGATGACTCCTGCTACTGGTGGTGAAGACATACGCTCGCATCTCCATCTGGACGGGATCGCGGCGCATTCTATTCTAGACCTTGCAAATATCATCAACGCGGCTCTTCTCGATCCAATGCAGGAGTATAGTCTGCTTGCGTGTCTTCCTCCATGTTTCGATGACTCTGTGAGGTCTTAATAATCAGTTTATCAGAGGTCTAAAAGCTCTTTTAGGGCTGAATCCTAGAAAGGCCGTGGTCCTGACGGCATTAACAACTGGTTCCTTCGGAAGTATGCTGACTTTTTAATTCTCCCGGTCCACAATATCCTAAATTCGTCATTTGCTGAGCAAAAACTCCCTTGTTCCTGGAAGGACGCTGACGTTATACCGCTGATGAAAGTAAAACCTGTGACAATCATTGTCAAAGATTGTAAAAGACATATCTCTTTTACATTAGCCTTGTCTAAGTTAGCAGAGGACTTTGTTGTTCGCAAGCACGTAGGCCCTACGGTCTTGGAGGTGTTGATCCAAACCAATTCGGCACCATGCTCTAATCTCAATAGTGCATACTTGGCCTCAAGCTACGGACGGGAATGGATCTGCGGTGCGTGTTGTGTTATTAGATTACAGGAAGGCATTCGACCTTGTGGATCACAGTTGTCTTGCCGCAAAGATTCTTGGTTTGCGCATCCCTCGTGGGATTGCTCATTTGGTCTGCGACTTTCTAATGGATAGACGGCAGCGTGTAAAGCTCTCAAATGACTGCTTCTCTGAATGGGGTGCCGTTCTATCATGTGTGCCTCAAGGGACCAAGCTTGGCCCTTGGCTCTTTATTCTGATGATTAACGATCTTTATCTACTCGTTTTAGAGGCTTGGAAATACGTAGATGGTACAACGTTTGCTGAAGTGATCTTAAGGGGAGAACAGAGTGAAACGCAAGTCGCTGTCGAAGCTGTTGTACAATGGTCTATTACAAATAAACTCCAACTAAATCCTGATAAATGTAAAGAACTGATCATTGACTTTAAGAAAACCAAACACCACTTTGATGCAGTTACTGTTAATTCTAAAGAACTCCAACGCGTAGATAGTGTTAAAATTATAAGTGTTACTATAACCAGCACGCTCCAATGGAATTGCCATATCGCAGATGTAATCAAAAAGGCTAATAAGCGGATTATTTTTTCATATTGCTCAAGCGCGCCAATGTTCCAGGTCGCGATACCATCTGTTTCTATCTTGCTTGTGTAAGGCCCGTTCTAGATTATTGTGCCCCGTTGTACCATCATGCACTACCTGACTACATATGTAATAATATGGAATGCATTAAAAAACGCGCATTATATATAATCTAGCCTAGCCTTTTGTACTGTGATAACCTCTCATTGTTTGACAGTTTCCCTAAAGGACAGACGTATCGAACAATGTCATAATTTTTTTGAGTCAATTGTATTTAGCTCACAACACAAAGTCCACCACTTCTTACCTCCAAAGAACAATTGCTCTTATAACCTCAGACACAATCGTCAGTTTTCTAATCCAGTTATTCATACCAAGCGTTTTCCCCGTAGTTTTTTGCCATCAATGTGTAGGCGATAGATCCGAAAATAGATTCAAAATACTTAAATGTGATATTAATAATTGTTAGATTTTATGAATTCTTTTACACCATTATTTATATTTTGTAAAGTTAGTCATACGTATTTTTAGTTAATTGTAAATAATCATGCAATTCAGCCTTAGAAGGCTGCCATGCGATTTTAAATAAAAGCCATCTATCTATCTCTTTTTCCATGCATGTACATTAGTTATATCAGCACACGGTAACTACCCTAGAGTATCGAGAAATTCGGATGGAAACAAATAAGGACAATCCTCAGTTAAGGAAATAAATATGTGAACTTCAAAATTCATAAGAGATATCAACGAGCTGAAGAAGTTTAAACCAACATCATTACTTTTTTCTTATTGTCTCAGCGAAAAACATAGGATATAATAAAAAGTTAAAAACACTGGCCATTAGAAATATTCTCATACATTGATTCAAAATGTAAAGTAAGAATTTCGGGCAAACTTTTTAAGCGTAACATTTTCGTCCATGAATTTTATTTTGCTTAAATATCATCAATCGGCTTAAAATTACATTTGAAAATTTGGACTTCATTTTGGTGAAATGTAAAATATTGCTTCTGGTACATCTATTTATAACAACGTTTAAATTTTTGGCGGAATTAGTTCGTCTCAAATATTCTAATTAAAAATTAATGCTGTTGAACATAAATTTCATAATTTTCTGTTTCGGTTTTATTTGTATTTTTATGACTTTAATATCTTTTCGTTATTTGGAGAACATTTCCTAAAATAAGCGAAACGGAAAATCGATATCATTAACTACAAGAGTCATTTGCTACAAATGTATTTTAATTTTCGGAAGGATCCTAAATTTTTTTTCAAAAAATAGAGCACTAAAAAAGTCATCATGAACGTATATAACCATTGTATTCAGTAAATACACAAGTTACTTACTTTTCATCCTCTTTTACACCATGGTTGAACTCTTTTCCTAACAACTCAGTGGCGTCCGGTTCGTTGTGACCAAAGACAATCGTTACTAACAGACAAACCGAAAGGAGAGCGAACAAATCGAGACCTCTCATGTTGACTCTTTCGGTAGGAGCTCTCACTAGTCCCAACTGAGTTAACTGAATTCAGCGTAAGCCTTGTATCATTATTTATAGAGTGAACAATAAAAGTTTTGATTTGCTAATTTCTGTACTTGTCAACATATATTATTTCCTTTGGCTTTTTTCCAAGTTATAAGTTTGAAAATTTCAAACACGCTCTTGCCATTTTTTTATGTTGGTGCATATTTGGTAAGAATTGTTAACACCAGTTGTGATTGGATGGCCCAGATTTTTCTACTTTATTTTGATTATACTTGTGTTTCAATAATGTTATACAAGAGCCTCTCAAAACTGAAGTGTCGCCTAACTTTATCTTAATTTTCTTATAATATGTCAATTATTTTAAAAAATAGGCAGTCGAGAACTGCATGTGCCTACTGCTGTAATTATTTATTCTTTAGAATTTTGTAGTAGAAAAGATGTTGGTTTAAATTTCTTTAGTTCTCTGATATCTCTTATGAATTTTAAAATTCACATATATATTTCTTTAACTGAGGAATTGTCCTTATTTGTTTCCGTCCGAGTTTCCCAATACTCTAGGGTAGTTATCGTGTGTTGATATAATTAATGTACATGCATGCACATGGCCATGTATGTGGTCAAAAACAAAGTTTGTCGTTTCTAAAGCGGACTTTTTGCGAGTTTGTTCTTTTCCTTTGTAAACTAAGTAATGTTTAATTTATTTTACATCTTGTATTAATTCAGTAAGGACGCGGAGACAAACGTAGAACGGTCCGAAGATGAAGACCGAGAATTTGAAGAAAACAACCGAGTGAGTATAAACCTATGTTTTGTACGCGGCGCCCCGAGCGGGAATCGAACCCACGTCTCCCTTTATTCTAGTCAGGAGTGCTAACCATGAACAATATACACATATGTAGCTTTGTAGTAAGCTTAATTCATCTATATATATGCGTGCAGGATAAGATTTCTAGTCAAACAATGAGAAGTCAACAGTTACTAGACCGAAACCACGCCGGTTTCTCTTTATTATAGTCAGGAATGCTAATGACATAATTATTGTTAAGTTTATTTGAAAAAAATAAACATCATCAACATGATGAAAAAACAAGCATATGCGAATGTCAGGTAATCCACAAGTTTTTTAGCCATTGGAAGAACTCGCAACTACACTGATGAACCTGTGTAAATGAAAGGCGATTTTAATTTAATTAAATTTTTCTTCATTTTACTACAGTATATTAAAACGCAGTGCCAACAATGTCCGACAAAGAGTGAGTTTTCTATGCGGCGCCCCGAGCGGGAGTCGAACCAACGTCACCCATTATTCTAGTCAGGAGTGCTAACCATGATCAATATACACATATGTAGCTTTGAAGTAAGCTTAATTCATGCAGGATAAGATTTCTAGTCAAACAATGAGAAGTCAACAGTTACTAGACTTATTAGTGGTGTCTCTTTATACAAATATTTTGTTAAAAATCGAGTTTAGATAGCACAAATGTGTTGGTAGCTAACTTGAAGCACTTTATTTTCATGTTCATAGCCACATCCCACAAGCTTTGCGCCCTTACTAAAACATTTTGTCATTCACTTTTAGTGATAATTTTCGAGTGGAATCCGGGAATGCACTGAATGAAAAAAACGACTCACTCCCGTAACATGGACATCATGGACTAAAATAGACTAAATGCCCGACAGCCGTCAAAAACTGTTGGTTGACATAATGCAGTTATATTTTTTGCCTCTCTTAACTACTGGATGGCATCATAAAGCTTGAAGGTAGCATTTGAGCTTACTTGCTGAAAGAAGCC
>JAOTRI020117778.1:0-12409 GCA_028564885.2 Zoanthus sanctaehelenae | reverse complement strand
TCTTTTGCTCCTTAAATTATCCCAGAGCTGTTATTTTAATTGCTTTACAAGCTCATGACCTCTTTATCTTATTTGGGGAAGAAATGAATATTTCGAAATTTTAAAACATCAGTAAACCACGTGGTTGCAAACGAAGAATAGTTGATCGCCGATGCAACTTTCTCATTCCAAAACCGTTGTTGCACTTGAAAGAGTAAGTTACCATACGGGTGTTCGGAAAACGAAGACCCGGAAAACGAATACCGAAGACTGAAGATCCGGAAAACGAAGACCTAAAACTTCAAAACTGGTAGCAAAAGCAATGCAAGGAATTCTTTTGTTTTGGTTTTTACTGGAGCCTAGTAGCGTTTTTCAGGAAATAACGTGGGTCTTCGTTTTTCGGATACGGAAAACGAAGACCCTCGCTTAAAATCGAAATCACTAACTGCAGATGTATAAGCAGATTGAAGATGTTATTTTTCAGGTACAATCTTTTGTGGGACACCATCGTTTATTGAATTGCGCAAGGGCTTTCGTTTTCCGGATCCGGAAAATGAAGACCCACCGGATGTTTGCTCAATAACGCTACTAGGCTCCAGTAAAAACCAAAACAAGTGAATTCCTTGCTTTTACTAGCAGTTTTAAAATTTTGGGTCTTCGTTTTCCGAACACTCGATACCATACCGTAAAACAGTCGCTGTCATCTTGAGAAACAGACAATGTCTTTAGCGCCAGCCGCCCGAGCACAATCATTTAAATGCGCAATATTGCTATTTTTTTATAATTTAGATAAGAGTAGAACCCTTCAGTAATACTAAATTAATTTCAAAAATTAAAAAGTTTTTTCGTTCCTGTTACGTTTTTTGAAATTTCAAACGTGCAAATAGGACAGTTTGGGGAGAGCTGTCAGGAAACAATTTCCCCGGGCGGTGGGAAGGTGAATCCACGGTGATACAACAAATTAGTCAGCGGCTACAATTTACAAGCAGGCCCAACTCTCTCAAGCGACGTTAAAATGGAATCAAACTCAATATAATATGTGAAACTCTTCAGAAACAGTCAGGAAAAGGTGTTCTAAAGGTACATGTGCTAATTCGGATTAGTTGGTGTTGTTTAATGCAATTTTTTTACCGCTAAAGTAAACATTTTAAAATGGTAAAATGTTTTAAAAGTTTAAAAAAAGTTAAAACCATTTTAGTTTATGAAGTTAGGTTACTGTTTTATTGGAATACCTGTAAATTAGCTGGCTTGCTTTCACAGACCCCAATTTCGGTTCCGTCTAAAAGCACACCATTATTGTAGCTAAGTGTATTTTCACAATAAACTCGTATTACTGTTGTTGTTATTGCTCTTCAGTTTATTATAAGGTAAGGGCTATTCGAACGGTAATGTTCAGTGTTACGCGGACTTGTTTCAGCCCTGATGTCTATTCGTACAGAAATTCGAACATTTCGATATTTTAAACCAATTATTCAAGACATCAATTTTAAACTATTATAGCTTTGTTTCAAAGTAGATAGCAATTCGAGAAAGCATCAGAGCTTATGATTTAACCGTATACATTTTGCAGAGCATAGAGTACATCAACACTAAACATTACACCTAAAAAAAAAATTTCGCTGTCTCGATGACAGTGAAGGTCACCAAACTAATAATGACAAAATAGAAAACATTCAATAGACATACAAAACAGTTGGTATAATTTTGATGAACCTTTACCGATTCATTAAATACAGCTTACCAGAACAGAATTTGAGTTTAGAGAAGGTTTGTAAACGCTGCCATTAGAATAGCCTGCGTGACTTATTCGTACGGACTGGTTGTTTCTTCGTCCACGTGAGCTGAAATGCGAATAATTGTTCCATGACAATTTGCCCTTATTCCTTTATGAAAATGATTTGATTAGAAAAATTAAAAAATCACAAATCTAGCCGTAATTTATTAGAGGACATAATGTCATTATTAGATTAGTGACAAATTTTTTCTTAGTGTCGAGTTTTGTTTTGATGTACTCTATGCTCGATTAAATCTATACAGTAAAATCATGGGCTTTGATGCTTTCTCGAATTGCTATCTACTTTCAAGAAAATTTCGGTATACACAGATGCGGCGGCGGCAAATTTTGATTGGGGGGCAAGGTTTCGGGCACCGATGGCATCTGACAGCAAGCGCCACAGGTGTGAGAAAACTAGGGGGCTCCGAGAGCATGCTCCCCCGGAATATTTTGAATTTTTACCTCCTCTGGGAGGCTATTTCCTGCATATTCTCTGCCGATATTTGTACATTTTGGTACAAGGATCACATTTGTGAATAATTAAAAAAAACATCAGACATTTCTATGATCTGCATTCATATTTGCCATACATTTGTAAATAATTAATGGCTTCAAAATGATTTTTGAGGGGGCAATGATTCCAATTAGCAATAAAAGAAGAATATATTATAAATAATCTTTATTTACACCTAAGAAAACAAAGTTAAATAAACATTTCTTGATAAGATAAAACAAATAAAAACTTTGCATTATAGAACATTGACTGAGTACTAACTTAATGATAAACAGATCATCGTTTGATTTCTGTGTTTAACGTAGAAAGATTTGTATTGTTGCATTAAGCAATTTATAGAAAACAAAATACACTTTATTTAAAATGACTACTTCTAGAGCAAACTAAATTATGGCTCATCCTTGGTGTAAGAAACCGTAAAGTTTTTTTCTTTGTTTTGTCACTATTATATTCATTCTATCTATTGTTTTGACATCATTGTCTTCTTAGTTTTGTCACTTGTGAATTTCACAGGTTCTTACACCGAGGTAAGCTAAATTATTCATACTCATCAGACAGTTCTATGATATAGTGCATTCATATATTCGTAAATAATTAAGGCTTCAACATGATTTTTGAGGGGGTGGTGTTTCCAGATAGCAACAAAAGAAGAATATATTATAAATAATTTTTATTTACAGCTAAGAAAACAAAGTTAAATAAACATATCTTAATAAGATAAAACAAATAAAAACTTAGCATTATAGAACGTTAACTGAGTACTAACTTAATGATAAACAGATCATCGTTCGATTTCTGTGTTTAACTTTTACTCTATTACACATGTCAATATATATCCATTGGATGCTGACTCAGGGCATAATAAATCAGATTGAAATTCAAAAGAATTTTAACACAAAACATAACCTTCACTAATTTGTATTCAAAGCTAGAGAAACTTTACTGCTAACCATCGAGGTAAAAAAAAAACATTACCTCGAGATAAGAAACATACCTTAAGGTAAAAAACATGACCTTGAGGTAGAAAACATTACTTATTCAAATCGAATGATCAAATCCATAATTATTATAGAGGATAGTACAAAAATTACGTCCAATTAAGTCTCAAAATACGAGTACAAATATAACATAAATATTTTTTAACTATGTACAACAATGTATTTTCATTTTACTTTACGAGAAATGCAATAACTTCTTGTATACCTTGAAGAGCGGAATTTTACAATCCCTGTTTAAGGAAATCAAGCAGTTTTATTATTACTTGTAGTACCTTAAGTTTTACTTCCCAGTTTGCGTTGCTGTGTATTTTGTGACGGCCTTTGTTGCTTCACTCACGGCATGTTTGGAAAGCTCTCCAGGAAGGATTAGTCTGACTGCCGTCTGGATTTCTCGCGAGGATATTGTGGAGCGCTTGTTGTATTTGCAAAGTCTGGAGGCTTCTTGCGCAATTCTCTCAAAGAGATCATTTACAAACGACTCCATGATACTCATAGCCTTACTGCTTATGGATATATCAGAATCAACTTGCTTAAGAACCCTGTGCACATATCTGGAATAAGTAAGACGCCTTTTACGTTTTGATTTTCCTGCCTTTCTACCACTAACAAGTTTTCTTGTTTTCTTTGCTTCAACGCTATTCGTACCTTTGGTAGTTGATAGCATTGGTGAGCTTTCGGGTTGTTCATTTTCAATGTTGTCGTTGGTTGCTGAAGCATTTTTCTTTTTGCCGCCTTTGTTAGGCATCTTATGTGCTATGTCTCTCTGAATTGTAATCAACGGACTGAGTGAGGAATGCGCTGGCTTGAAAAATTGCTGTAAAGCTTAGCTCACAACATTCCTCCATGATAATCGTTGTCAGAAATTTTTAAAACGATATGAATATTTACATAAATTTCAGTGGATGATGATTGCACGATTGTCGTCTGTTGCAATATCTATCTGGAAACGTAGAAAGATTTGTATTGTTGTATTAAGCAAATTTAAAAAACAAAACACGCGCTTTGTTTAAAAAGACTACAAAAACTTTCTGTCAAATTTGTTTTCTAGAGCAAACTAAATTATGGCTCATCCTTAGTGTAAGAAACTGTGAAGTTTTTTCATTGTTTTATCACTATTATGTTCGTTCTATCTATTGTTTTGACTTCATTGTTTTCTTTGTTTTGTCACTATTGTGTTCGTTCTATCTATTGTTTTGACTTCATTGTTTTCTTAGTTTACGTCACTATTGTGTTCGTTCTATCTATTGTTTTGACTTCATTGTTTTCTTTGTTTCGTCACTATTGTGTTCGTTCTATCTACTGTTTTGACTTCATTGTTTTCTTAGTTTACGTCACTCGTGAACTTTACAGGTTCTTACACCGAGGTAAGCTAAATTATTCATTCTCATCAGACAGTTCCATAATCTGCATTCATATCGCCATACAGTTAACATTTTGATCGGGGAGAGAGACGTGATATAATGTGAACTTACCGGCTCAGAATTAAGGCGCACGAAAAAGTTGAAAAAATCGCGATACAAAATTAATTGCGATTCTGAGCCGGTAATTCCACATTATATTGCCGGCGTTGAGAGAAACTATATTTCTCATACTGACTCCGTGGCTTCGCAACTCCGCCAATATGGAATATATTTTCTCCCAACTAGCCGGCAGTTTAATGTTGAATCACCGGCTCAGAATCGCAATTCGTTTCTAAAGTTGCCTAAACATTGAAGCTTTCCGTCGTAACAAAGTTAAAGCGGCAAGCGTATTCATAACGTTTTGCAGCATTATTCTATTTGTGATTACTTATCAATTACTGGGATTCCAACATGATAGCTGGAAAATAAATAAGTGATTTCAAGTGCAATACCTCCCGCCGTTAGAGCGTGAAAATCTTTAAGTGAAGGACTAACGTACGAAGCGTCAGTAAGTATTCTTTCTTTTATATACGGTGTATAATTGACATATTTATCACTAAATTGTTTCTTTAGAAACACCGACGCAGCTCTCTCTATCAGTAACACTAGTTAGTTTTCTTAGCGTGAAAACCCTATTGTTTAATATCAGAGTTTTACATCTGTAACAAACATTTTTCGCCTCTCATGCGCTGAAGCGATCAGGTGCACACTGACTGAATGATTGATTAACAATAATATAAAATTGTGCGAATAATTATGTAACAAACACTTTGCGCCTATCATGCGCTGAAGCGATCAGGTGCACACTGACTGAATGATTGATTAACAATAATATAAAATTGCGCGAATAATTATGTAACAAACATTTTGCGCCTATCATGCGCTGAGGCGATCAGGTGCACACTGACTGAATGATTGATTAACAATAATATAAAATTGTGCGAATAATTATGTAACAAATATTTTTTTGCTTATCGTGCGCTGATTCTAAAGCGAAGAGCGGCTATACTAAAAACAGAACTTTTACCCCCACATGACTCTGACGATAAAAAGACAGATTTGACAAAAAATCTTTAGAGTATAGCAACGATTTTGGAATTATAAAGAGCAAAAGTAATATGGTTAGTTTTTCTTTCAGCTAGCTTGTTTGCCTGAATTATTAAGTAACAATTACGCAGCGCCATTAGGTACTCTCCATTATATTGCGTAGAGTGTACGGTATGTGTTGAACCTATTGTGTGCTTTTCAAGGTAACGACCCACCCGGCAGTATAAACAAGTTGTAATCTTTGAACTAATTGATGCATAGTAAATGTTTTTAGTTGATATATCAATAAACGCTGTATACTGGCTGCGTTGCACGGCACGGCAAAGTCACTCTCCAATTTGTTAGTCTCTTGCTTAGTCTGAACTGACTACAGTTTCATTTATGAACTGCACACATGAAACTGTGACTGAAATCAAAGAATAATTTCTCAGAAGCAAATAAAAAAACCGCATATTTTAAAATTTTAACACTCAATTAACTAATTTATTCAGTTACGTGTCTCGCGTTTTTCATATACAATACCCAGAAGAGGGACATCGGGGAAAATATGGGGCCGGGGGGAAGGGAAACAAGGGAGGGGTGGTTCTTTGGGTGGGGTATTTGTCACCCTAAGCACGAAACCCTGATGCTATCACAGACATATTAAAGTTTAAAATTTGTTAATCTACCCCGGAGAACCTTAAAGTCCAAAATCATACTCTAACTAACATTTCCTGAAGATTCCTTAGACAGTGATACGTCATACATTTTTACTTCCGTGTATGTTGCAGTAAAGCTCGCTTTGTAATTGGTTCAAAAACAATGGTCTTCAGTTTCAATTGTTTTTTAATCAATTGCAAAGCGAGCTTTACTGTTACATATACGAAAGTAAAACTGTATGACGTATCAGTGTCTAAGGAATCTTTCTCAACATTTCTAGGGAGATAACAGGTGATATGAACTGAAGTGAATTAACTAAAGCTTGTAACAAACTCCTAAGGGCTCGTGTCAGCATTTAACAGTTAACTTTTAGGAAGTTTCTTGATCGAGACATCCTACTTGTAAAATACTAAGTATTTTCAAGGTTTTTTCTTAGAGGCAGAAACACTCGATGTACAGCAAGGAATAACGGTTGGCACGTTCTCCGCTGTCAAACGCAATTATTTCATTGGCTCAATTAATTCAGACTATATTTTGTATATCACCCAATGTGACAAGAAATCAAAGTGTGGGCTATAGCCAAGACTTTGGAAACTAGAGAGTTACTGCCTTCTGGAGATTTTTGGACTTTAAATGATATATACATGAAGTAAAAACAATTTTTTTTGTTATTGCTTGAGTAGTGCATTGTGAGCCTAAAATTCAAACTTGTTTTGTTTTCATGGTATTATAAACGTGTTCCATGAGTTAAAACCCGTTCAGTTTGAATAGCTATAGAGCGCAGAGCGTTCATACACTTTTGAGACAAAACTAAATTCTAAACGCACTTGCTCGCTTGACTTATATGCATGCTTAATTGAGTACAAGTGCTTTATGCTTTTTAACACTTATGATTTTGCCCGAAGCGAAATCTGAACACTGATTTAGTGGAGGCTATTCTTTAGAGTCAGTTGAGGTGGTCATAAGGTTGAAATTGATAGATTAACTTTTGATATTTTTCTCAGTTAAAACGAAAATCTTTTGCTGTCCGAAGTTTTCACTTCATGGCATTCAGGAACACTTTTTAACGTCGATGATCCTGAGAGGCGAGTTTTCAATTGGTTTCGCGAAGTTTCGGTGTCTTTCTTCTCGACTAGAGTTTTTGCATGAGTGAAATTAGGAACTGGAATTCGTATTTCATTTGTAGCTGAATTCTCTTGCATATTTTCACTTTTCTTTGACGCCATTTCATTCAAGGCGGTTAAAATTTCATCTAAAGAGTAGAACGTAACTTCCTCGGAGTCTTGAGTTTGTAGCGGGGACCTGTCCCCGCTTAAACTCCCCCCGAGATACGAGGACGCACTCGAAAGGCGCCTTCGCAATGGGGAATCATCTTTGTTCAGAGTAGTTAGAAACTCAGAAAGATCACATAATGATTTAACTTCCCCAGAATCACTTCGGGATAACTGAGGTTCAGGAGTTGAAGCCGAAAGATTGTCATCACTTTGTTTCTTTGATGAAACGCTTGAAAGCCTTCGTCGAAGTGGAGCTTCTTCCGTATTTAATAGACCCAAAAATTCATTGAGATCGTAAACTGAGCTGCGTTTGCGCGTGGTTCCGGGGACACAGAGAAACACGTCGTCAGGTCCGTCCAAGCTACCTCCGCTTGACAGTAACGTTATATTCGATGCTTTTCTTCCCAGAGCAAATTGCTGTGAGCGCGTCAGTTTGAGCAAGTCGACCAGGTCTTCTGGTACAAATTGTGTTACTGAAGATTGTCTTTTTAGCGGTTCTTCAAGTACGGTCTGTTTTGGTTCATGTGTGTTTGTTTCAGCGCAATCAGTTGAATCCTCCCTGCTAAATCTTAAATCAGTCCGAATATTTTTAGATTCGCAATTGGAAACAGTTTTAAAACTTTGTGTGTTGTCTTTAATCTTCTCGGATTCATTCTGTAACACTTGTAAAAACTCCTGAAGATTGTACACTGAACCTCTCTTCGCGATTCCATCTGGTGCGACCTCCGTTGACAATAGTTGTTTTTTGACGTTTGGGTTTTCGGAGCTAGTATCTTTCGCAACCAGCAAACTATTCTTTTTATTCCCTGAAACTACCGCTGTATTTAAAGAAAGAAACTCCTCCAAGTCGTACAACGATGTAGCTCTTTCATTTCTTGAGACATTCAAGGTTTCTTCTCTATTGAAACTTACTTCTAAAAGTGACTTCGGCTCTTTGACGTTGTCTTGCGACTGTGTAGACAATTGTGGAATGGTTGTCTGTGCCTGTTGTGTACTGTCGGAAGAAGGAATTTTTTTCTCACTTTTAACATTTTTCAACGTTAAATTGTTTGTTTTACTTTTCTTTGACTCTTGAATTATATTCGACTTTGCGTCAAGAGTGTTTATTGCCAAGAATTCTTTCAGGTCGTATATTGACGTGCTTCTTGTCGTTTTAGTATTACCACCTTCCTGTGAACCTACTATTTTCAATTTTTTGCTCTTTTGCTTGTCTGAAAGACTTTCTGTGATGTCAGCAACGGTGTTTGTTTCTTGTTTGGATTTTTCGATGGGACGACTGAGCGACAAGAACTCGATAAGGTCGTATACTGACGATCTTCTAATTTCAGAATCGGATCTTGGCCAGGGGATTTTCAAATTAGTGGCGCCGATGAAAGTATTTTGTTGCTCTTGGATCACAGGGCTTTTGAGGGCTGATTGATTATTATTTTCACTGTAACTTGCGTTTGAAAGCTGGAGAAATTCTAACAAGTCGTAAGCGGATGGCCTTCGGCTCTCTTCGCTTTGGCCGTCGACGTCGAGTGAATGCTCGGCGGAAAGGAAGGGTTTTGTGGCTTGTACAGCGTTCTTACTATTTTGTTTTGCTATTTCGAAACTTTTCATTGTCGACATTGATGAAACTAGTATTTGCTTCATATCATGAGAGGAGGATGATTGCGATTCGCTATCGATAGAAACAGGAAAATTGTTGGGGTAGCAAGATGTCGACGATTGTTGAGTGTACGTAAGTGAAGGAGGTTGTATGTCAAAAGCCAAATCTTTTTTGTCTGAAATTAAAGGAACCTTAGATTGTTTTTTTCCATATTCATAACTTTTTGCATTGTTTTCTGTTTCAACTGCTGGATTATCGACGTTACAATTTACGCTTCCTGTCGAAAGGAAATTTTTCCCTTCCACGCATAATTTATTATTGCTTTTAGTAAACTGATTTTTCACTGTCGACGGCCGTAATGAACGTTTATTGTGTGATGGTTTTGCGATTAGATCGTGTGTTGAATCAATAGTTGATTTGATGCTATTCTCTACAGAATCACTTTTACATAAACTCGGAGAGGCAGGTGTACTTTTCGCATCGGAAAACAACTTTTTTTTCTTTTTTTTATTACTGTTACTTTGTTCCTTCGTCATTATATAACTATTCGGTTTCTTGTCAAGATAAGATTCGTATTTAGTATATTGAAACTGTCTTTGTTGCTCGCCACGGGAGAGAGAATATATTTCTGTCTTTTCATTCTGATTTCGTGTCTTAATAGTAATTTCTTTTCCATTTGAAGATTTGCCTAAATTTGAGAAATATGTTTTGCCTTTAAGGAATTGACTGACTGTCAAATTTCTGTATTCTCTAACTGGTACTTTTGTATTTTTCCTTTTTACGTCAGGTGCTGTTTTGGCCATCCTGTCGTCCGTATGTACTTTTGATAAAGAACTAATAGAGCGGTCTACTCGTAAAGGCAAATGGGATTCTTCCTCTCTTTGTGATGTTGTGCCATGTAATCGATCGTATGGAATTTTTACATTTTTCATTCTGGCTCTAAAAAAAGGAGCTTTTTTTCTAGGGTTTTGAATAAAGTTATAATTCGTGTCCGAGGACTTGACGTCGGTATAAATTCTAAATCTATCTTTGTCATGAATGTTTTCGCTTCCAGTAGTAAAAGACGAGCATTGAATTGGTTGTTGTGGCTTCGCATCCAATAAAAAACTGTTCGTTTGATCATTAAACTCAAGTTCGTCTTGCTCCAACTGAGTTGTCAGGTCTTCACCCTCTTCACTTTGTGTTTTGTTTTCAAGAGTTTGAAAGGAATCTAAGCGAACAATCGGTGGTAGTCGCACGAGTCCGTGTCTTGTTCGATTCAAACCAGAAAAAACTCTTGAATCTGAAGGTTTTTCCTCACTTTGACTGTAACCCTTTTCCGAAAGTAAAGATTCTTCCGTTTTTATCGGTGGCAATTTCGAAAACGACTCTCCTGGCGAAAAAGCCATAGCAGCCACGACAAAATCATTACAGCGTAAGCTTCCAAACAGTTATGAAAACTGAGTGTATTTCGGTCGAAATGGTTAGTTTTCGTTTTCGTTTCATTCTGCCATTTTCAGTTTGTGATTTTTTTGAAGTAATTAAAAGTTTTTGAAAAGCACCTTGTCTTTGGACGACTGTGTTTTCTTGGTTTTGACAATGAAGATAGCAACCATGCACATTGAATAAATTATAACAAAGGTGATTTTCCGACATACGTATGAATTCGTTTTCTATTGTGTGCGATGCCGGAAGTTAATCATTTAGTGAACCAATCAGAGAAACCTATGTGAAGTTCAAGGCATTTCTCATTAGGAAAATTCTTGTTCTTGAACAGATAAAATCGAGACATCATAAACTTTACAAATGGAGATAACAAGATTATTTTTCAAAAACAAAAATTTGACTTTAATAATTTTGGTCTGTTAATTAGTTTTTAAAGTTTTCAATTAAAAAATCTTAGCAACAATTTTTTTAACATTAAAGCGGTAATATATTAATCTTATGTTCAACTCATTTCTAAATCGTTCATCAGTTGGCAAATATCTTGCCAATTTCATTGCGTCTTTTTCAAACCTCGCTCGGCTTAAGAGGTTTATAAATGGCGTTATTGTCTCTACAAGAACGTAAATTCAACTTGATTGAAGCCTTTAAAATCTTCCAAATATTGAGCTTGCTACCCTACGAAGAACTTGAAAATAAATGGAAAACATAAATGAACTATGCACGTTTTGACTTTAATGAACTGTGTTGACAGTTCATTAAAGTGTGGAGAATTTATTGTTATTTAAAAGATTTAATATATACATATATCTGAAACTTTGCACTGACTAGTCCGTGACTTTTATAATCATTACGCTTTCCTTTAAAACTGTTTTATTATTCAATTTTCTTTAGTCGATAAAAGCATATTCGCCCACGAGACACGACATCAAATTGACGTATGGAAATACGATAATTCTAAAATCTAAATTTGAGTTTAAAAAGTTAATACATATCTTTTTAAACATTTCATGAAGCAAAAAAGAACTCCGTAATAAAGAATATTTTTAAGACAAAACTGGGATTAAAAAACTTTAGTTTTTTACATTTTTTTTGATCCAGTTTGAGAAGTTTAGTACTTGCTCTTCAAAGCTTCCATTAAGTATGATGATATTCATTCAGGAAAGCGGGCGTTTTTAGCTCTTTGAGGCGGAATAGCTTTAGGAAACACAACGCATTGTAAACCACAACACTCATTTCTAATACCTATTTCGTCCACTGGGGATAAAAAAAGATTAATTTGAGAGAACTGAGTGCTTGAGAAGGCTCAACTATTTGCATTAGTTTTATACACTGGAGTAAATTATAATCAATTAAGGTCTTAAATGTTGCTTTTCAAGATGTTATACTTTTTTGGAATAAACAGAATTTTGATTCTTTTTTATTGATAGATTAGTAAAGTTAAGCTCACTGATTTTTTTAACTGATGTAGCATTTGAATCCTTAAAATCCTACGAAGCAATAACAGTTTTTGGTCGTGTGTAGAAAGATCAATTGTATTCTTCGTTTTCATGTGACGTCATAGGTCTCAAAAATTTTGATTAAAACTTAAGTTTGAATCCTATGATATGTTTAAGAAAACAGAGGTTAGAGTTAAATTTCAATATTATTTTATGAAAATTTTGAATTTGCTCAATGTTTCTTCGTCGCTTTTTAAGACGCTAATTATGTCACACATCGTAGTCACGCTTTTTAAAAACTCATAAAAATCTATATATTTACGACAAACGTA
>JAOTRI020117767.1:0-12409 GCA_028564885.2 Zoanthus sanctaehelenae | reverse complement strand
TAGTACGTCTGTAATCATTACATTACCATACATAGTAGTACGTCTGTAATCATTACATTACCATACATAGTACGTCTGTAATCATTACATTACCATACATAGTAGTACGTCTGTAATCATTACATTACCATACATAGTACGTCTATAATCATTACATTACCATACATAGTAGTACGTCTGTAATCATTACAATACCATACATAGTAGTACGTCTGTAATCATTACAATACCATACATAGTAGTACGTCTGTAATCATTACATTACTATACATAGTACGTCTGTAATCATTACATTACTATACATACTAGTACGTCTGTAATCACTACCTGCCCTCGATTAGCCCATGGCTATATGCAGGTAATCCATAACTGAAATGTAAACTTTTTGAGAAAATAAACAGTTGTTGTTATTCATTCAGTCATTCAGTCATTCATTCATTCATTCATTTAAGTTCAAAATTAAAGTAAACTGTGACTAATGGTTTTTAATCTTTTTTACAGCTGCTCCGGTACAACTTACGCATCTCACGAAACACCGAGCTGCTCTCCCATCGAATAAACGTCTTCCCTCCCGGGCGAGACTAAAGGAGGAAGCTTTTCGTAGTGATTTGAGTCAGAGTTCCTTATGGGCAAGATGATAATGAATAACTGCAAAAGACTTTCTTTCATGTTTAAATTCCACAAATCGAAGAGATTTTTACTGCAAATTGCATCGATATTTCGTATGGGTGACCAAGATGAAGGTGTAAGACCTATGAACAAGACCCTTCATGTGGCCTAAGTTAGAGAAAAGGAAGGCGTTATTTGTATAGAATTCATTCGAAGCTCTCTGGGATGAGAACGGATGAACCAAGCAATATAGTGGCTCTTTCGACGCTATTTCCAAATGAAATTTACCGAACTGCGTACCGAAGATGTAAATATTCAACAACTTGCGCAGAAGACAATGAGAAATAACTTGTCTTCCTTTCAGCCTTTTAAAACAGAAATGATCAGAAATTATACAAGAAAACAGCAAAGGTCTTTTAGTTCCCGTAAGGGCATTTAATGAGCTTTAAACAAAGCTTTTGCTTTATGGTCGAGGGTTGGTTCTGCCCTTGTCACTGTAATATTCTCTTATAACTCGTTCAACGAGAACTAAATGTTGGGTTTGGGTTCTTAAAAGTTGGCTTCAAAAGATTTCTTTTCTATTATTTTATAGTGAATAAAATAGATAGTACTGTTGATGTCTAATGAGAAACAGAGAAAAAAGTTGAATAAAACAATAAATCACTTGAAAATAAATAATAGCGTAGAAGAAGGAAAATCATTCTTAGTTCTACCCCATTCTTTAGCCAATATATAGTTTTGTCTACTTTTTTGTTAGTTTACCTGTTGTGTTGCTTGCAAGTATTTGTAAGCTCGTTCCAGCTATAAGCCATTGGCTGAAAAATGTTTATTTTCCCGACATGCATTGCACGCGTACATTCACGGAAATGGTGCATTATAGGAAATGTTTTGAAGCCCATATTTACGGCTTAGTAGTGGTTGAACCCTTTCAGTCCCCATTCAGTTATTTCGTTTTCTCAACTCATTGAACAAGTTTGAGAGAATTTCACTTTTAATCTTCAGTAGTTTACTTTGTTCGACAATTTAATTTTTCTCTCCACTAAATGTTTTATTTTGTATTTGTTATGTATGGAGACGTTAAGTGTTGATAACTGATTGGAAGTGAAAGGGTTAACTCTGGGCTGGAACCTGGGAAGTTCACCAGTGAAGTAAAATAAATAAAACAACTTCAAAAGAATAGAACGAACTTAATACTGACAAAACAAAGAAAAATACCTCACTCGGTCCAATCTCCTATGCAGGCTCATCAGATTGAAATGAGCTTGGTGAAATGATTTTATTTATGTGTTGTAAGTTTCTTCAAGACTGATTTCACTAAATGATCGACTACACATGCAAGCCAACTCAAACAAGGATAGATAATTCACAAAATTTTCAATTCATTACCTCAATTCGTTTCAGTTCAGGATCGTGTTCGTCAACAAAACTTCGTGTGCATTCAAGTAAAGCAATTCGAAAACGGTTTTACAAGTTCTGTTCATAGTGTCACGCGTCACATGGGTAACTTCAGTCACAATACTTAGATACGAGTTTGCACAGGCTCTTACACTGAGGATGGGCTCTTAATAGGAATCTACAATCCGGGACAAAATAGTTGAGACTTTTTAAGTTTCATAGATAATTTTTAACGGCAGGCTTCTATTATAGAAACCCTCGCGTAATATAGAATATCTTTTGTATAACCAGAAAAAACTCGAATCGCAGGAGCAGGGGTCGCAAAGGACCTATGGGTAACGTACATGATTGGATGAAAGTTCGCAAAGGATCTCTGGGTAACGTTTATGGTTGGAGAAGCCTCGCAAGGGTTTCATATGATTGACAGAGGTAAAGAAATAAAGTGAAAGGCTCGCAACTGATTGGCTGGACGTCTCAAATGGCCGCTTATGCAACAGAGCGTCATGTTTAGTAAAGTGTGGGTCAGATTTTTCAAGTGCAGTTTGCGACTCGCTTGCTGTTTAAGCTTACCAAGGGCTCAAGATCTAAATGGTTGAAAACCTTTGGGGGCATAATGAAGGCGAGCAAATAAGTCGGTAAACAGCTTGCTAATAACCTAATTTACAGTTATTCCATTTCAATAAAACAAAATTAGTATCAGATTGAATTGTTCGGTGCAAAACTTGATTTGTAAGGCATAAGTCGCTGTTACGGTTGACAGGCTCAACCCAAAATCTGCTTGATGCTCATATCAGAAATTGCAAGTCAGAAAATTGAATTAGTTTTGACAAACATTAGCCTTTGTTACGCAAAGGTGTGCTACATTCTTCTGTGCATCAAAAAATCACACTTTTCCTGTTAATTATGTTTTGAAGCCTAACACATTCTTTTGCGTCCCATTAACTATTTCACGGGTTTAATTTATATTTAACAAAAGTTAATAAAATATCACATCTTAGGAAAGGCGGGGGCAGCTGTAGTGAGAACTATTCCTACTATAATGTATAGTGCCTAGTGTAGTGTGTGCCTAAAGCTTAAAATATTTCGAACAATGCTTATTTATTCTGTTGGGTTATGCAAAAAAGTACGAAGACAAAACAATGAGTTGAAAACAACGCAAATGATATTTTAGAAAGCGATAACGATGCCTTTATTCTACCTTTTTGCCTTCTTAGAAGGAGCAAGGGTTATATAAAGACAGTAATTATCAAAGCTTAGCTGTTCAAGATGGAGTTGAATTTGCAATACTCTTCGAGAGAAAGTTTCTAAAATTTCAGTTTTAAAGTTCTCGCGACACCTGAAAGGTTTATAAAGTTAAGTATAGTCAGGCTAAGGGAGGGAACAGTTTGCTTTAGCAGTAGTTCAGGCATTTTAGTCAAAGAAAGTTCTCGTTATACAATGGTGTCGCAGTCTTAAAGACCACAAAAAGTCCGGCGGGAAACATTTTCACGCTGTAGTTAAGCTAAGCATCGTGAACAGATGGATACCAGCGAAACGATATTTGGAAGATAACGTCGGTATATCCGTTCACTTTTCCGATAGGCACTACAATTATTACAGTTCATGGCGCTATGTAACAAAAACTGACAAGAATTTTGTGCAGAGTGGCGGCTATCCAGACCTCTGTAACGCCACTGAGCCGTCCAATTTCTCGGCAAGCAGAGCGAAACGAAGTTTAGCTTCGCAAGAGTAGGAGAGTAGTGACCTGGAAGAAACCATAACTTCGAAGAAACCGAAAACCAGCAAACGGCTGAAAGCATTCGATGTTTTTAAAATTATTCAAAACAAAAGAAATAAAATCCAAAACAGAATTGCAAGCACTAGCACAGCAACAAAAACGCGATGGTAAAACGGACCTAGCGGAATTCCTGTTAAATCGCTCATCCCGGGCTATTTCAGATATTTTAAACGCGTCTTGGGAAATGACAGAAGCTAAACGAAAACTTTCACTTAACAAGAAAACCAGAATGGGGCTTTTACAAGACGCTTTGGATGGACCATGTACTTTTAACCAACGTTGACGCTGGCTTGAGTGTGCCGAAGAGGTTCTAACTAAAAGCGCAGTACCGAAGTTAGATTTTGCACAGACAGTTACCGACCTAATTGTTAATGGCAGAAGTAAATACAAAATGTACTAATTACTGGACCGGCAAACTGCGCCAAGACATTAAGTCCCCTCGCGTTTATTTTTAGAACTTTTAGCAATCCTGTTTCGGGGATATTCGCCTGGGTTGGCGTGGATGAGGCTGTGTGCATCTTTTTGAATGGAGCCAGGATTGATTTTGAAAATTTTTTTCCTCCAAGACTGTCCAGCCACTCTGAAAAACGGTAAATATTATGTAAGTTACAACGCCTTGTTTACATTGACAATTACGAAAGTTGCGAAAGTTGTTTATAAATATTTTATTGCATTTATAAACACACACTTACCAATAAAAATCTTCAGTTATTTTGTTGACTTTATGGTGTTAATTTGGGTCTCATTGTCTACAATTCTCTTTATTTCTTCGGCTGGAAAAAAAAACTTCCGCAAATCGCTCCATTTTCTTTACCGACGACGCCGCGAAAAAAATTTTTCCCGCCTCCAAAATTCAGCACAAGAAATTCGCCATCAGTTTTTCCTTATTTGGTCAAACTTAAGGATAATGGCTCATATCCTGGGCTTAGAAACCAATCAGAAAGCTGGAAAATCATTATCCTGAGCTAAAAATTTACTAGATGACCTTAACACAGTTTTATTCATTATAAGGGAGTCGGTGATCATGACCCCCTCCTCCATTTCTGTCTATCCTTTGCATCCTGCTCCCTCAAACCAAGTTCTTGTAGTATCCCAATTAACCCGTTTTCCACCTTAAAAATGCCGACCCCTGCTTGTCGTTCCCCTCACCGGCTCCTCTCATGCTGCTTTACCACATTCTCCTTCTTTCTCCTCAAACCATAACCATACCACCGACGTTTATTTTGTTCTACTACTGTAACTATAGTGGTCGTCACTGTTGTTGTTTTTCTCACTTCCTCGTTTCTCATCTTATCTTTCGTAGCATGCTCATTTCTCTTGTTATTATTTTTCTTTGATCGTTTTTCTATCAACCCAGCATTCTGACCCATATATCAACACTGGCCTGACAGTTGTATAGAGTAAGTCTCATTGATATCCTTTGGTCAGTTATAATTAGCTTAGCTTCCTTCCATTTCAACCATCCGGCATTCACCCTTGATTGAACTTCCCTTTCTCATTCGCCTTTATCAGCAACTAGAAACCCCAGGTAATTGAAACTGTTAACCTGCCTCAATTCCTCTCCATGTCTGTCCCTATAAGGGTCACTTTAGTAACTCACTGCATACTAGCACCTCGGTCTTTTTAGCATTGACTTTCAGCCTGTACCTTTCCAGGCACTCTTGCCATATCACAAGTATTTCCAGCAGTTGATCTGCAGAGTCAACCATAATAGCTAAATCATCGGCAAAAAGCAGCTCCCACAGATCTTCTGCTCTTAGATGCTCTGACAGGGGATCAATGACTATAGCAAACAATTGAGGGCTTAATGCTGAGCCTTGACGTAGTCTTACTCTGATCTGAAACTCTCTTGACATCCTCTGAGCTTTTCTCTGTCTTTGACTCCTTTTATGTTTCCATGACTAGTCTGACTAGTTTTTATGGTATTCCCCTTCTCCGCAAACACCAATGCATTACTTCCCTAGGGACGCTAGAACTCGATAATACGCCTTCTCGGGGTCCACAAAACCAAAGAATCGGCTGGCAGGCTACCTTCAACTCGTTTCTTTACCATTTGTCCGACAAAGAAGGTCGAGTCTTTTGTATTTTTAACTGACATGAAAACAAACTGTTTAGGGTCAATTTCTACCACCGCGCGGATTCGCCTGCCTAGTATTTTCTCAAATATCTTCAGTCCATGCTACAGTAACTTAACTCCATGATAATAATTACTTTCAAGAATGTCACCCCTTTCCTTAGAGATTTGAACTAATGAGCTCTTCCTCCAGTCCTTTGGGATGTTCTCTTCGTCACCGCTCTCAGTATGTTTGTTAACCACATCAGGCAATATTCACTACCTGGGTTCAGCAACTCAACACTTATTTCGCTAATTCCTGGAGCTTTGTTGTTCTTCATTTCTTTTAATGATTATCTCACTTCTTGTGTCTCTATCCCTTTTACTGGTCCTTCTACTTTGAGAGAGTCTTCTATCTCTTGCCTCTAACTTTCTACATAAAAGAGTTCTTCAAAGTAGTCCGCCCATCTGGCAGCAATCTTATCCTCCTCAAATAGAATTTTTCCTTCATTGTCTTTGACGATATCGTTGTTTCCTGTATCTTCGCGCTCTCTGTATCTTGCTCGTGCGGTCCTATAAATTCTTTGTTCCTGACCTTAGTCTTTAGTTCATTAAAAAGCTCCTGTATGGCCTGTTTTCTTGCAATGGCAAGTCTTTTTGATTGACTACTCTCCTTTTTAATTTTTACTCCACCCTATCAATCTCCAACATTGTCTTCTCACCTCTTTGTTCCACCGCCAGGAGTCTCTCAGTTTCTTTCTTCCTAATATCTCTTCACTTTCTCTCCTCAAGGTCTCCTTAGCATCTGCCACATACCCTCAGCATCACCTTTCCTCTCCCATCCTGATTCAACTTTTACACTGCTTTGTTAAACTCACAGTTTGTTTCTACGTTCTTCAGTTTCGATGTCCTGAACCTTCTCATCTTCCCAACTATCGTTTTGGTTTTTCCCCGTTTGTAATGTGAAGCACCTCTAACCTGTGCTGGCTCACAATGGCACTACCTGAGATAACTTTACACTCCTATAGGTTCTTTGCTTCCCTTTGCTTTACCATGATATAATTAAGTTGGCTAAATCTTGTTCGACTACTATATGTGATGAGGTCTTCATCTCCTTTTGAATAGCTTGCGTTACACACCAACAAATCTTGCCTGTTAGCCAAGTCTAGAACTTTCTTCCTTGTTAATTTCTCAATCCAAAGCCATGATCACCATGTACTCCGTAACCATTTCTCTCCCAACCCACGTATCCATTTAAGTCACCTCCAAAAACTAGCTTTTTATCTTCCGACACTTCATCAATCAGACCCTCAAAGTCCATCATGAACGCTTCTTTGTCCTTCTTTTCACATCCAATCTGATGGCCGTATGCTGATATTAGTGTAACCATCTCCATTCCACCTATCCGCCTGATTAACATCAGCCTGTTGTTGACCCTCTTTAATTCCAGTGTGTTATCTTACCATTTTTGAGAGTATAATCACCACTCCATTTCTTCTATTCGATTCTGTGCTGTAGTACATTATATATCCTCCACCTATTTTTCTAGCACCGTTACCTTCCGACTTAGTCTCTTGGATACATATTCCATCGATGCTCCTTTTCTCCATGTCATCTGCCATCTCCCTTCTTCTACTTGTCATAGATCCTAGAATTCCATAAAGGATCCATCCCTTCATTTGCGACTTTCAGGCAGCACACCAGGCCTTTGTGGGCCGTCATATCCAACTACTTGTCTATCGGTGTCCCCAGCATTTTCTTGTGGTTGGCAGGTTGGGACGCCCTCGCTCACCTCTTTTCCGGATCATGGTAAAAAATCGGAGCTAGAGTTTTGCGGCGGGATGCCCTTCCTGACAACAACCCCTTTTAGACGCGTTTTAAGACACGCAGAGGATACATTGGGTTTATTCTCATCCGGAACCCACACCTTGACTTGACCGTTTACAAGGGCGGTCAAATATATATGGGAAATCCTGTGAACCAGATCTTACCAGAAAAAAAAAACTAACTGGCTACGCGCCAATCAAATAAACGCTTACAGGCTACTTTAAAGTGTGACATGGAATTATTATCTTGGCATAAAGAACACTGAAATACAAACAATCATTTAAGCCCCTAAAAACAAGGTGAATAGAGGGGCAAAGATAGTCAAATATTCTGTCTAGAATGTTTGTTTAAAGATTTCCAATATACTTGTAAAAAAAACTCTCCACAGTATTGTACATATTAATTATTTAACAAATTCAATAAATAAATAAATAGTTAAGGCTTTATTGAAGCGTTAAAACTAATCACTGCAACAACATAAAAAGTGACCTTGCCTACATGCTTACCGGTATAGTTTTCTCAAATGAGAAAAACACTTTTCAGAAATGAAATAAATTAGATGAAGAAACTTGCTAGGGTATTAGAAAAGCTGGCAAGCCCGGGCTTACCTGACTTATTTCGCAACGCCTTTAGATGATTCTAAACTTAGTTAATAAAATTAACAGGATATTATCACCTCGTTAGCCACCAACTATAAACATAAGACGTCTAATTACACTTGTATACTTTCATAATGTGTAGATAACGAGCCTCCAACAATAACAACTCCATGTCCACGAGACATAACGGTTGAAACTGATCGGTACATGCCGACAGCAAGTGTTCAATGGGATGAACCAGTAGCCAAAGATAACTCAGGAGTCACTCCACAGAAGACTATTCGCATCACTCTTCCAAATCTAGATGAGCAAAAAATACAGAAACTCAAATTTCCTCACAAGTTTAAAATTGGAGAAACGAAGGTTGAGTACACTTTCACTGATGGTGTAGGGCTACGGAGCACCTGCAAATTTACCGTCGACGTTAAAGGTTCGTGAAGAATAATTTCAGTATGGAAAACAAAACTTCTCTTTACAACTTTAGAAGGAAAATTTAGCTATCACAGAAAATTAAGGAATAGGTTGAAGTAAATACGATTGAGTATCAATTGTTCTGGCGACAAAACAAAAATTGAAAAATATAGGGTCGGTTTGAACTTTCAATAAATGAGAGAGAAGCATCTTAAGATAATTTAAATGTATTTCAAAGTTAGTTGGGTAACTTGTAAAGCAAGGAAAATTCGCTAAGTTAAATCTTTTACGATCAAGCCAAAAGCCTCCGTGTTCTGTAGTTGTTGGGGAATGAGATTCCATGACACCCCTGGATGAGACAGTGATCAATCGCAGGTTAGCTGGTGATCGTTTTCTACCACGGTAGGATGGAAAACTGCATGAGTTTGCTGTTACATTAGTAATTAGTTTAACATACTTTGTTCATTGTAAATGTTGCAAGGACTATTTTCTCTGTTTGCTTTTGTTCTGGGCTTGTATTTTTCTTTCCATTATTTGTTGACATTCCTTCTCAAGATTAGATTTCAACTTAGTTAACATATTTCCTGCTAATTGTACATAAAAGGAATTTCTGGTATTAAAAATGCACACTGTGCAAGTGTATGTTAAGATAAGTGGTGCACTGGTAAAGAACAGACAGATAGATAGATATCTATAGGTAGAAAAAAATAGATGGATGCATTGATAGATAGATGTTTTTCTAATAAATTGTTGTTTTGCAGACAATGAGCCACCCAAGGTTGATTCTTGTCCTAAGGATATAACGATTGTTACCAAAACACAAAGGACAAATGTCACCTGGAGCGACCCTGTGTTCACAGACAATAGTGGAATCTTTAGTCTGGTCAAAAACCAAGGTCCTGGTGAATTGTTTTGGGCAAAATATGATATCACTTACACAGCAACTGACGAGAGTGGAAATTTTGCCACCTGCGCTTTCACAGTATCTGTTCAGCGTATGTATTACCTTTTGTTACTAGAATGAATTAACTACAGATAAAAGGAGATATATAACGGATCTACAGACAGACTATCTAAGTTTTGTACAGTACTAAATTCTGTAACAACCATAAGCTTGGGGAATGGTAGCTAGGACTAAATTCTTCCTTCTTCGTTGGTTCCAATACTGTTCGTCTGCATACAAAGAAGACAAAAGTTCAAATTTTGAATGGAATCTCTTAAAATATCCACAGGGTACTCTGAAACACTTTTGTTGTGGAAAGCGGAGTAAAATGTTTGTACTTAATTTAAGTATCTTAAATCTTACCTTTACTTCAATATAGTAAAAATAACATGAAATAACTTGATTTACATTGAAAAAAATTGGATAATGAGTTTGTCTGTAATGTATTTGCGTCAAAGAAATAGGAATTTCTTTAAGAAGTAACATTGGGCTGTAATCAACTACTCGAGTTGCTACTAATCTAGTTTCGAATTTTTCCAAAGGTTTTATTTCTTAAACAATAAAACATGCATGTTATTTTATGGCTAAGTAATTTCATGCGTTCTCATTGGTCAGCTCAAGGTCCGTAATATACGGTATGGACCCAGATTCCCACTCTTGACCTATGAAAACTGAATTATAGTGGGCCAAAGAAATTTTTAGCAAAACAATTTTTTAACATCCCTAGAAACAAACAGTGCAAAACGAAATTCAGAGGCTTTGAGAGAAGGACGTGCAATTTACTATAGAAATCATATACGCCTTTTAGATTGATATCGCTGGTTCAAAGCACCTAAATTAACTCTGACAAAATCAAACCCAGAAACGTTTTCAATTCTTGTTCTTTTAATATGAATTTTTTTTCCCCATAAAACACCGTTTTCACGAGTAATTTTTATAAGACACGTTTTTTAAACAGTTCATATTTCTGGTAATAAGCCGCTTTTACACAAACAATTTTTATATGACTTAATGTGAAGTGATACTGTTCGTGAGTTTATGTGCCTCAGACAATACTGGGCTGTGTGACATTCCAGTCTTGACCAGAAAATCGACCCTTGCTCACCATAGAGACTCACCGTAGTAGTTCATTGCTTAAGGTATCCAACTAGAACACAGAGCTCAGTGTTATTCATTTGCAAGCTTACACCTCTCTACCCGAGCAATCTATGTTTCAAAGTAAATGATTTGAGACCGTAATGCATATGGCTGACATGAAAAAAGAGCCTATTTTATATCTCGTCTACACAGACAATTTTCTGTTTGTTAAATAAAAATTAACGCGAAGTTTTTTTTAGAAAATACAAGTATCATTTAAAAGTTGGTCAATTATTCTTTATCTACAAGAGCAAATGGTAACATAAAAATTATTTTAATCACAGCAGAGAAAAAAAAGAGTTTACATCTCAATGAAAACGCATTTGCCACGTGTCATGTGACATGATTTGATAATTAAGAATTAAACCACGACAACGAATGGACAACGAATCAATAGCTCATGATGCCGTACATGGGATGAAATAATCAAAGTCGTAGTCGATGAGACCGAGAGGTTGAATCTAGTAATAGATCAAAATGGGATTTACCATTTAAGTTCTACATGAAATCCTTGGAGATTATTACTGTTTTGATCCGCCTACTTTTCTCTACTAGTTGGTTATCACAAATAGCCCTATAGTAGAGTAACCAATCAGAATGCAAGATGCGTGTTAGACGAGTTGTAAGTTTATACTACTATAAGATATAACAGAGATTAATTTATGCCATGCTTTAAAAATGTAATAAATCAGATGCCTTGAGAGCCGTTACAAATCCTGCGGTATTTAAAGGTTAAAACCCAAAGAGCGCAAAAAATGTGTGCGCACGGAAATAGGCTGAGAATGTTCCTTACGTTTCCGCATTGGCGCCAAAATTTCGTGCGTACATTTCCGAAATGGCGCCATAAATATGTCCCTTGCGTTTCCGAAGTGGCGCCAAAGTTGTTGGTCGTTAATGTTTTACTATAAATTAAAAAAATTATCAGTACTAGCGCCAGAGCCTAAAAGGTCAGATAGAATTGAGGCTTTAATTCTTCGTTTGCAAACAACAAATTAGTTAAATGTATTTTTAAAGCATGGAATAGATTAAATAAGCAATTCTTTCTCGTGGGATACTGTGGAAATGCCACTTGTCATGATGCATGAAATATTTTACGGTGTCCCATTGTAAACCATTGCATAACAACTATAGGGCGACATATTTAATTATAAATGAACATAGAAAAGTTCATTTAGAAATCGTTTTTTTTTTAATTTTATTTGAAGCAAATGCATGTCCTATCCTTGAACCGCCGATTAATGGGGCGCAGTCCTGTGACTCGTGGTTGTTTGGGCAATTCTGCGCCATTCACTGTGACGAAAGATTTGAATTTTCCAGGAAACCAGAAGCTCTGTACGTTTGTGGAGGATCAGGAAAGTGGACGCCGGAAGACAAAATACCTTGGCCAGATTGTTCAAGTAAGTACTTCAAGTAAAACATTTGGCAGCTGCCAATTCGATAAAATAGACAAAACGGATTCATTAGAGGGGAAATCCATAGAGACTGCTTCTTTCGTCGCCTTTTCCCTGTCCATTGGCCGCGCTTTATATATTTATGTTTCTGTCGCCATGATAAAGATCATTAAAGGCTTAATAAGTTAACGGATGTCTCACTTGTTCCTATAATTCTTTATAGTTATTTTTTCGAGGAGTCATCATTACTGTTATTGCTATTTTGTT